>OY292274.1:10048688-10308688 GCA_958496175.1 Sisyra terminalis
GAGCATTAAGTTTTTTGGCTTTCACATATTGTAAACCAAAAAATCCGAAATACGTTTAGAAATAGTGAGCGAATATCGAGTAGTGAGCAATTCGGTTAACTAAAAGAAAATGGTTTAATTTTATAGTTGAAATTCAGATATTTTAATAATAAGTGCATAGATACACAATGGTTATACTTGATTATGGAGGAACTGGGTTTTGTGCAATTGAACAAATTTTAATTTCGTGGTAGTTTAGTAAATTGTGAAATAGTTTCGAGAAAAGGGTTCATTCGAGAGTCGAGACAATGAAGTGTGATTTTTACTACCATTCTAAATATCTAGGCGAGTGTTTTGATAACTTTTGACTGTTTTAAGTTATAATTATGACTGACTTTATGGAACTTAACGATAGTTTTTATTTATGAATAGATGCTGATTGATTTACGGATTAATTGATTCACGGTAGGTATACGGTTTTTTTAGATACTTTTTAGATATTTATAATTATTTTTTGAAAATTAATTGATCATTATATACAACTATTTTATTCTAAGTAACAGTTTATTAAATGTGTATTTTTAAAGTTGACAAAATAGTGTTTTTAAGTATGATTATGGTTTTCGTAAAAGAAATAAGAAAAATAATAATTTTCATATACCACTACAAATAGCAAATTTAGAAAAGAAAATATAATCTACACCTACGTTACGCAGACGAAGTCGCGGGGATCAGCTAGTAAAAAATAAAACTGGACAGTTTTATTTTTTTCCTTATACAAAACTAGAAGTAAACTTTTCAAATCAGAATTTTAGTAGCGTCGACCATTTTGATTTTTGAATTTTTATTTCAAAATATAGCCAAAGGTACATTTATAACACTCCACAAGTTTCATAATGGAATCTGCAATAGTTTAGGAGATAGAGGAATTAAAGTACATACTTATTAAAAAAAAAATTATTAGGAAACAGTAGTTTAAAATAAATTTCTTGATAAGTAATAAAATCGTCTACTAGCCAAAGAGGTTGAATGATTAGAGTAAACGTGCTCCTTAAGCCCCATGTTTAACTTAAACTTTCATTTCCCCTCAATTTTTCAAGTGTTCGTACCCCTTCCACAGCATATTTGTACAAAATATATTCCAAACAATTTTGTACAGTAAACAACTTTGTAATTTTGTACAAAATTGTTCTACTTGTTTTAACGAAGAGAGGAGGGAATATATTTTGTACAAATATGCTGTGGAAGGGGTACGAACACTTGAAAAATTGAGGGGAAATGAAAGTTTAAGTTAAACATGGGGCTTAAGGAGCACGTTTACTCTAATCATTCAACCTCTTTGGCTAGTAGACGATTTTATTACTTATCATGAAATTTATTTTAAGCTATTGCTATCCTATTTATATTTTTTTCAATAAGTACTATTTTAATTTGAATAATAATTACCCACCAACATTGTTAGAGCATTAATTACGCTTAAGTAGGATGGTAAATATAATTATTACAGCGTTTTATTGTTATATCGCGTATACCAGTTGACCTAAGAAAGCTAGGGTACGACATTTAGTAGGACACGTGTGTACTTTAATGCATATATATCCTAAATTATTGCAGATCCCATTATGAAACTTTTGTTGAATTATAAATGTACTTTAGGCTATATTTTGAAATAAAAATATAAAAAATCAAAATGGTCGAAGTTAGTAAAATTCTGATTTGAAAAGTTTACTTCCGGTTTTGTATATTAAAAAAAATAATAATGTCCAGTTTTATTTTTTATTTAGAAAGAACCATTAATTTTCTATTTAAACCGCCGTATTTAATAATTTAAAAAAAATGTTTTAATTCGAAATTTTTTTTCAAAAAATACGAATTTCAAAAACGACAATTCTTTAGAAGCATATAACCTGGCAAATGCTCATCATGCGAATAAAATATTTTGTATCCACATTCATACTTACTAGAAGTACAATTATGCCAAATATGAACAAATTTCAGAAAATCATTCAAAAAATATTCTCTCATTATTACCAACAAATATTATTGAAATTTAAATAGAATAATTGGGTTTATTTGCTATCAATCATAATATTAAAATAATTTTTTTCAATATTAAAATTCATAACAATTACTACAGAATTGAATTGTTTTGTTCATAAAAAGTATGAGAATTAATACAATGAAGTTAAAATGATCAGATTACACATTATTGTGTATTCACAATTAGTTGAAGTATTTTATTATTTAAATACAGAGAGTAGTTAATATATTTTGGCTAAGCATTTATTGGCATTAACAAAAATTATAAGCTTACAGCAAATATAACGAACATAAGCCGCTTTTTGAACAATTCATAGTGCTTTGATTCTATAGGTCATATTGTTTGAAAATCATTTTCATATAAAGATAAAATGAATGATAATATTTTATTACCCATTATAATTATGATACTTAACATATATGAAAGCTTTTGTGTAAATTAATAATGCATCAGACAAATGAATAAATTTTCCATTATTAATAATAAACTATCGACATGTAATCATTACTTGAAAAAGTACCTCGATGTATAAACTAAATAATTATAAATTATGGCAGAAAATTCATGGGAGCAAATTTTGAATTTTTTGTCTATTTGATACATTTGTGCAGAATATGAATGGACAATCATACATTTAGAGAGCTTTTATGAGTAAAATTCAAAAAAATATATTTATTAGACTTAGTTGATTAATAAACTTTCAAGTTAAAGTAGTATTATTTTGATCATGTTTTGTGTAAAACTTAAATAGTTTTAAAGTAGTCCGACTGACAACAAAATTTAATAATAGAAAATATTTGGAAGATAACTTCCGTAAAAAAATGGTAAAATCTCTAATCCCATTTCTAATGTTTTAACGCCACAAGGACAAGATAAACCGATTTTTTTACAAACAAAAAAATAGTATATTATCCCAAATATGCTGAAGCTTTCCTGAACAACTTAGTAGTAGAAGATCAAAAAAAAATAATTTAATTTTTCTATGAAATTTCTAGCATTAATTCTACAATTCAAAATTAACGGTTTGAAATCCATTTATTTATAATAATGAATAATTGCTGAAAATTTAGGCTTAGAACAAAAACAAATTGATATCTGATATATTTATAATGCATTAATAACAAAATTGTTTCTGTTACATACTTCTTGAATGTGTTAGTAATCATGCTATTGCACACTATTGATTTTACTGTTTTTGTATTTGAAAGGTTTAATTATTATGTTGTATTTAATAGAAAATAAACGGGAAACTATTAGGCGATCAATAAAATTGGCATTCTTTATAGTTTTTCATGAAATTCATTTAATAAAATATAAATCCAAGAGTTGAAAACTTTTCCGATTTAAATAAAAATTGATCAGCATAATGTCAATATATATTCGCTAAATTTAATCATCAAACCACAAATCATTCACACCATTAATTCGATCAACCACTAGCCTTATTTCAATGACAATAAATTAACGATAAAAGGCATTGAAAATTATTTGTCAATGTCACTTTAAGGTCAATGAATTATCAAATATAAAATTCAATGTTTTTCGCAGATGTTTTCTTACGTAAATAAAATATCATGACAAATGTTTCAGAGATGTTTAGAATTATTTGTCAATTTCTTGTCATTACTAAAAGTTTATGCAACACAAAATAGCTCGAAAAATTTATGTAAGAAATATGTAATGCTTTAGATTTTTCAGCATAACAAAATTTTTACCATTTATTTAATTACGCAAAACTTTATTTATGAAAGATTTTTCGGGTTTTCTATAAAATCAGGCAAATTTTATTGTAATGGAAACGGAGATTCCAGAGGAAAAGGAAAAAACTTTTTTAGAATTATTTATAAAACTAGACAGTTTGTTAATGATTAACTGCATTCATGCATACAAACGAGTAATTTGAATTTTATAGTTTGTACATCACATCAAATTGAAATAATAAATCCAGGATGATTGACTCGAAATATTACAATTCATGGTTTATGAAAGTTTAGATTTCCAATTTTTATAATGTGATATTCCACATACAGCACATTTTTTTGGAATTTTAGTTCCAATTTTTAATCAATATTTTTTTGCTGTTGCACATGATTTTATTATTGTAAATTTATTTTGTAAAACTGTTATATTCACTATTGGATTTTTTTGGTATGGTGACGATACTTTTACCTTTAAAGCTCCATTCCTCGTTGAACGGCTCTTCCGGTTCACAAAATACATATTTAAGGGGTAACATGGGTTTAATTGGGGGAAAAACGACTTATTTTCAACAATTTTTTTCCCATATAAAAAAAATATATTTTTTATTTTTTTTTATCTTCTTAAACATACTCATTAGATGATAAAATTCAGATCTCAGCTTATATTTTTTTAAATTAGAAGACAATTAAATTTTTTTATTGAATTTAAATTGAAAATATTTTATTTTTGTGTATTAAGAAGCCTGATGAAGTTACGATAAGTAACGAAACGTAGCTAATTGAATAATAAAAATATTAAATAAAAAAAACAACCTGAATTGTCTTCTTATTTAAAAAAATACTCATTAGATAAAGAATTACTGAAATTTTCGTAGAAAAATATTTAAAACTTCGCCATTAGGATATCATTTCCAGTGACCCTTCGGAAAAAAGGTGTGTCCGAGTTGACAGCAGAACTCATAACAGGATCAACCGAGGAAAAAAAAGGGCAAAAGAAGTGAAAAAATAAGTGTTTTAGTTAAGACCATTAAAACTATAAACTAGATTTCGGATGAAGAAAAAAATGAAAAATGGACATTCGGTGAAAATTTTTACCAAAAAATACAAATTGTCAAGATATTTGCTTTATATTTTTTTAAATCGTTGTAGTTGAAAAACAATCTTTTGCCCAAATCCTTGTGAACTATATTTCAAAGACTATGTATAATTTCATCAAAATCGGTTTAGTAGTACTTGAGAAATCTTGACAACTACTTTAAAAGCACAGCTTTACGAAAAACGTTAAGATATCTCCGAAACTATTACGCGGATAAACTTGAAAATTTAGAACAATTTTCTAAAGATGTTGTTAAAGTTAATAAGACAATAAAAAAAAAACGATTTTTTGAAGCCGTGAAACCCATCAAACCCCTTAAAAATATAATGAATAGAAAGAATAATTAGAAGCAGTATTTGGGAATCAGTAGTACTTGTTGTAGAAAAGATACGTGGGTTCTGGAAAGATGGAAAGATACGTGGGTTTCTCCCCTAAAAACCTGGGTCCTGAATAATTGGGAGCGACAAAAATTAAATGACAGAAGAACGAACGATCGTTGAATAAGATGTAGTTAGTAGCAAATATTTTCAGTTCTTTAATCAGGATGCATTCGATCAGTTGTTTAACAACAAACAAATATAAATCATTTAGAAAAATTCATTAAATAATCGAAAAGTTTTTACACTTTAAGTTTTAATTTTTTGGTGCATTCATATTTTAGGCATCACATTAGTTTGCTTCAAATTAATCAAAGTCTAATATTTCTTATTAAATTTCAAACAATCCAGTCTATTGATATCTATTGATTATAATTAATTTAATTTTTTTTTTTAGTTATTGATAGTGATACCAAACTTTATTTTGATTTTATAAATTTAAATTTAAAAAATGCCTCTACTAATGTTTTCGGGTGTCACTAGTTGGCGTTACATAAGAAATTTTATTAGGGTATTTAAAAATGTCATAAACACTTTCAAAAGAGACCCATGTAAAACCTGAACGAAAATGGCGTTATATAAATGTTATTCTAAGGGTAAATAAATGGAAATGACTTGACAAGTTTCAAGAATCAGTATACCGACCCCCAGACTAAAATGATAGTTATAAAAGTTATTTACAATAGGCTTCAAATACGTTTTGTTTAAATCCTCATGCCAAAAACTTACCAACATCCATAAAATTATTTATATCCTTTAACCACCTTCTTTCATAAAAAGCTATTTTCGTTAATAATAACACTAAATCTTTGTTCTCTTCTCGGACCATAAAATGCTCGAGATATAATGTTCATCACGAAATAAATTAATTTTGATCTAAGCGTAAGATTAACGTTGTCAAACTAATTTTAATACCTTAAAGATCATTAATTTATTTTTTAGCAAGATAAATCGTTTAAAAGCTCTTATGTCGTTTAAGTTTGATCATCGTCCGCTTGATTCTATCCGCTCTCAAATCAGTAAATAAATTCCAACGAATTTTTTTAACGCGTGAGATATTGTTATAGGACCATTGAGACTGGAACGGCTAACTGCCACTCTGGTTAATGCCATCATCCAATAGTTGTCGGTCTCGAACAAAATAAATGTCTCATGCTTCAATTGAGAACCAATTTATTTTGAGTGATACATTAAATTAAAACTTTAATTGAAATTAAATTCAGATTATCGTTTTATTTCAGGACTTTTAATGTTTTAAAAACAATTTTTCAACGTCGAATGAAATTGTGTTTAATTTTTGTAGGTAAAAAACAAACATCACTATGTAGTACTAATTTTTTTTCAAAGCAAAAAAATATTTATAAAAAGGATCAAAAAGGCAATTTCAAATTGAATTTCTCGGGGTCGAAAACTTACACGAAATTGGCTTAATCATTGTACATTGGATATAATTTTTTAATATGACACAACGAATATTGTTGTATTTGTAAATATGTACATGAAGTGCCAATCTACCTTTATTACTAGATAGCATAGTATTACATTTTCAGAATATTGACATGACACTCAATTATGGAAATGAGTAGTATATAGCTGGTCTGTTAGATACTTATATGAACAAATATATAGAATGACTAAATGAATTCGGGGGTGAATGTTAAAATGACATCTTTGAGGGCTGTTACAAACACATGGAGAGTGAATTCAGTTAAAAATAATTGGCTTGTGTTTATGAACATAATATCACAATCGTTTTTAAAATTTAATTATAAGTTTAATTAATAAAATTCGAACGATAAACAGCAAATTTACTGGAGCTTAATATTATTTTAATCAAACGCATATTTCATATGTAACAATACAAGCATTAGTAAAAATAAAAGTGTGTTTATACATTATGTCGTAAATCTTTGCATTTGTATATAAAAACGAGTGAGTTAAAGTAATTTCTTACACATGTAAGCTTGATGAATTGACGCTATCAATTTTAAAATCAGGAAATATTTGTGTAAAAAATGGTCCTAATCTATGTAATAAGTATGCCAACATGACATAATACAAGATATTTATGTAAGCATTAATTTATTTTTCTAATTAATGTATTCCAGATCCGTGAAATAAAATAAATAGTAAGTGTATCCTGTTTTAATAAATAAAGAGTTTCTGATGCAAATAATTATTTTAATGAAAAATTATAAACGTTATTTGTGTACGTTACGTCAATATTTTAAATTGAATCAATAAGCGCACATTTTATTTTAGTAAATTTCTTCGAAATTGCCTTAAGGGGGGAAGCTGGTCTAGAATTTTGAAGAAACCGATTTTTTTTTTGTCTACCAAAGGATGGATGCCGGCAAAAATGTCTAAATGCCCAAACTTTAGCAGAATAAAAGCATCGCAGATTAAAGATATATACGCATTTAATATGATTTTATAGTACTTAAACCTTTATACGCTTTTGTCTCGAAATCACTTTTTTTGAACTGGCCGAAGACATAACTCGAGCAAATCTTCATCGATCTATACGAAATTTTGACAGTACAGTCGAAATACCTTTCTCCGGAGACGCACGTAGGATTTTTTTTTATATTGCATAGTTTTTTTTTTAATCAACAATTTTGTCGTTTTTTTTATAGTGAAAATTTTAACGTTTTGTTCAAACGTGCACCATTTCGCGAAAAAACAAAATATCGAAAAAATCCTACGTACGTCTCTTGCTGTTGTGTTGTTATATAAAAACTAAAAATTTTCAGGATTTTGTTCCAGGACCAAAATTAAGGAGGTTACATCTTCGGCCATGGACCTGTCTACGAAATGAGGCGCCTCCGAAGAAATCCTGAACAGCCGCCATTTTGAATTTAATTGACACGAAAAAAATTGTATTTGTATATTAAAACCTAAATTATAAAACCTCTTTCACAGATTTTCGATTGATCTTTTTGTTGAATCACAAAAAATTCATAAATTTTGCCCATTTTTTCACGCCCTAGACCAGCTTCCCCCCTTAATCAGTTTACGTCTCTGATTGTCAAGCATTTCAAAATAAATTGGTTAATAAGTCCGCACCCCTTTATAGTTCCGTACATTTTGTAATTATATCTTTAAATATCCAATTTATTGAAAAATTTTCAATAAATTTGATAATTTGGATGCTTAGGGTCATTTGAAATAAATATTTCATTATCTTTCCTTCATTAAATCCTAAAAATTTATAAATAATTAATAATGTTCTTGGTAACTTGAATTTAAGTAATAGGACGTAATTTTGAAATTATCTCAACGTTTCGTTGGCATTTATCTCCAACTTCTTCAGGAGAAATAAAACATAATAACAATGCATGTTGTTCAAAGCCAAATTTTATAGTTTAGAAAAAATTATACTGAACAGCGAAAATTAATTTGTGTAATTTAGCTTTCAACAACATGCATTGTTATTGTGTTTTACTTCTCTTGAAGAAGTTGTAAATAAATACCAAGGAAACGTTGAGATAATTTGAAAAATAACGTCTTATTATTTAAATCCAAGTTCCCAAGAACATTATTAATTATTTACCACACCATGGATGAGAGCAACCAGGAATAAATTTATAATTCTATCTCTTTAAACTGTCGCTTTTTTTCATGAAATTTTGTTACAACGATGCTAAAGAAATTTTTACTTCAACTACTAAAAAAGCCAAACAAGAATTTTAGATCTTCGTTTAAGTTTAGTAAATAAAACACTATATACCCTGTATTTTATTAATGTTACATAATGATAATTAAAAGAACAACATTCAATAATTTTGCCTTCCAACGTTTTTTTTTACAGTCGGAATATAGTTTGATTGAAAAGATGTCATCGATGTTTTTTTCGGTAATTATAGAAGAGCGTCTCATTATCATGTATCTAAGAAATAAGTTAAACTAATATTATGACTTGCCAGACAACCGTAAAGTATTCGATGGGACAAAGTGATTACTGTGACCTGAAAGGATTTCTTTAGCTAAATTATTTACCATTTTTATTTATCTTCTTTGGTCTACATCATCGTCAAAAAGTGTCAAAACATACCATAAACGTTGGTAGAATATTGTAATGCTAATTTTGAGATTCCGTTGTCTTTTTTCTTTTTGTAAGCTTTCATGGTGTTTAGAAAACTTAATCCTGGTAAGGAGCTTTTACATCTAAATAATATTTCAGACCGGGTCTAACGTAGGATGTAAATAGTTAATGTCAATAGACTTATCTTCAATAGTTACCAGTAGGGTCAGTCGAAATAAAGTGGTCGAAAAATAAATGAAATGGTAGCTCGACTATTTTTAAAAAAAAAAATGTGTGTGCTATCACTCCTACATGTTGGTAGTTCAAATTCATCACTATTTTAATTTTATTGTTTTTAGTTTTCCGGTGGTTATCATATTAGTTTTACTAGGCGCAGACATTTTCGCACTTTTAAGGGTTTACGGAAACTTGATTATCTCAGACCCTATTTGTCCTATCAAAATGAAACTAAAAGCAGTGTGTTCATGAAAATATAAGCTATAAGGTTGTAATAAGACGTTTTCACCTAAATCTAATTCTAAGGGGTGAAATTTCAGCCTAAATTTTTAGCTCTCATTTGTAAAAACTCCAATTTTCACGGAAAGATTGTGAAGGAAGGGAAAGAGTCTACACGTTAAAACTTTTTTTCCAAACAATTAGATACTATTTGTAATCAAATATAAAATTTGAAGTCTGAGACTTTAAGCCTTTTTAAAATAAAAAATAACAAAATTTGGAAGTTTTCAAAATTTGCAATATTCTGAGCTCAATATCTCTGGTGGGGGACCATATAAAAATCTGAAATATCACTCCATTATAGCACTGTATGATAGTATTATGCACCTAAAATTTGGAGTTTGAGATTTGACTAGGACTATTTATGCAGCTGATCAGCGACGAATCGCTGCTTTCGTAATGTGGGTCTGGGATAGAACGCTACGGATCACATGAACGGCTAAAAGAACAAATGTCTCAATCTTGAACGAGATTAAGCCATTCCAAAAATTTTCTTTATTAGCGTATGGACGAATCCTCCGGTTTTTCGGACATATGGCGTATCACGAAACCATGGAAAAGCTGTTGATACAGGGAGGACCTCAAAGGAAAAGAAGTGGTGGAATAGCTCGTTGATTCCAGTTTCGCATCCGCAGCGTGGCAGGCGGAAGAGCGATGTTTGGATTAAGAAGAAGATTGATAGCGCTGAAAGATAAAATTCAGCAATACGAAAAAATAAATCTACCATGAAACAATTTTAGTTCATTGGAAACAGAAGATGTTCACCTTATAACAAACATAAAACCATACATATTTGTAATTCGGGTTGTCCATTCAATTTTTATGATTTTTAAAAATAGAGTTTTACTCTTCTTTTTATGTCTCGTTTTTTTACTTTCAGGTATTTTAAAATTTCAAAAAAGAAGAAGTGAAACCTTCAAAAAATATTAACTTGAAGATATTTTGACGAATGTAAGATTTTATGAGTACGATAATTGTAGGGTTTATTTTACGATTTATTAACATATACATATCATAAATTTATCCGGAATCCAAATTTGCATTTTCGATAAATGATACAAAAACTTATGATAAATGAAGTATGAAATAAATCCAGTGGTTGTAAAGATGCAGGTATCGTTTAATATTTGAAACTATTGTATTTGGACATCGTTGAAATTACATTTTCCTCGATTGCTTGAAAATACGTGCACCACAGTAAAATATTATCATTTGCATTAGAATTTCTAATTATTATCCATTAAAGATCTTCATGTCCTGGGCGTTGTGGTTTTAAATTTCGTTGGAATCACAATCGTTCACAACAGGAGCACAAATTATGACCGAATATATTGTTAAAATTTTTTTAACGAAATTCTTCATGAGCAACTTTATTTCGACGAAATTGTTAGTACCTAAGAAATCGGCTGTACATTCGTTTGAGTAGCATCTGAAAAACAGTTCGTAATATTATGTGATATCAGAATTAATTTTAAATTAGCTTTTATTTTAAGAAAATTTCGTGATTAAGGACGAAATATGCGATTAGAAAAAATTTAAATACTAACTAGCATCATTTTCACTACTTTGCACAGTCGAGTCATTATTAAACGTATAAGAACTATTATATTTCTTAGTAAATAATGCTTTTCGGCGTGCTCGAAATTCACGAACACGTTTTGTTGAACCTTTTGACATCTTTATAGCCTTGTTTTCTTTACTTTTTTTTTTTTGATAATCATGACAATAATCCGTATTCATTTACGGCAAACTTAAGAACTAATTTTATTAAAATAATGAAATGTCTATGCTTATAATTATAATAAGCAATTTAACACGATTGTTATTGGTCGCTATGAAAACCATTCTCAAGTAGCGTAATACGCATGAGCGCACAACTATAAGAAAAACGAATGTCGCTTTCTTCATTCTCTCTCATGTTAAATCTTATAAATTTATGTATATGTTTCTCTTTTTATTGCCATTTTCCGTTTCCGTTTCATAAAATTTCAAGTCACAACGATGCTAAAGAAGTTTTCACTTCAAAAATAAACATCTAAAGATTTTTTTTTCAGGAATCGGACTTTTGGAAATGGCTGGCAGAAAAAATTTGTCAAATTTTTATTGCTGAAAATAAGTAGGATATAAACTTAAAAAAATTGAAATTTTCACCCGTAGGTACCATTTCGATTGGTATAAGACTCCCAAATTTTTGCTACCCACACAGCAAGAAGTAAAAAACTTTCGTGGGTGAAAATTAATTCCACAGAATGTTGTTTTGTTTCCTTACATGGGTTTACAAGCAACGATTAACATGTTAATGAGATAAGAGTTAGTCTTGAACGCCAAATGCCTTGATTTTGAGAAGAGAATATCGAAATTCGTAGATTACAAAGACACAATAGTACAATGTGATTATATGTATGAGAAGGATTCGAATATAAACTGTCATGTATGAAACAATGAATTGAAACCGGGACGATAAACAGGAACAGGAGAGAAACGAGTCGCATTTAAATGATACAAAGTTGGCGAATATCCCCGGTGTGTACTGTATATAAGGACTAAGGTGGTGAAGACCAAAGGAATATTTTGAAACGTGTGGGGTGATAATATTAAACATATCGGGTATGTGTCGTCCCTTTTGCGCGCTTAATTGAATGTATTTTACATGTCGTGCTATTTCGAGTGTTTACACATGCCCTGTACAAATACAAAGTCACATCCCTTCACGATAAATAACTGGACTAATTGAGTACACACTGAGGATACGTGACGGTCTCTCATCATCTCTTTTATTTGTTTCATTTTCATGATAGGTACTATTCATATTTATGTTTGTTGTGTCAGTATACATTAAATGATTCCCTGTTTCCCTTTATACAATTTCGGGATGTATTATTTTACTTTGTAAGATATCATTTGATGGCATTGGTAATGAAAGTTACAACAATACTCACATTACAGTTTTCTACCTGTCCAGCTAAAGCAAATACTACAGACATGCTTTGTTAATTGAATAGCTCGTTAAACAATACATTAGACGAAAACTTACTTTCGCTTATCATAAGTTCCCCTAACACTACAAACTTTCACTTACAATTTTATAGTTCGAAGAAAATTTTTTAATTGCAACTTTGCCAACATTATACATTACTACGTCAACGGTATTTTTAGTTTTTATATTTTCCAAGTAATTGATCTTATGTTTTTTTTTTTGACTTCAAATAAGTTTACAATTTTTTCAACTACAATTAAACTGTAGTAAGTCTCAAAAAAAAAAACGGTGCGAAGTTATACTTTTTGGGTATAATTAAAATAAAGATTTCAATCCACTTCCGTAGCCTCTTCTGGTAGTCCCTGAACTGACACACCAGTTATAAGATTTGTGATTACTAAAATATGATAAAATTATGAACATAATTTGCATTTAATATCAAAATTCATAATAAGCGAACGTATGTATTGCAGAAAAGACAAGAAAATAAAATATAAGATTGAAAGTTATAGATGTAAAATTCAGATTTCAGCTTTTATTAACTAAGACAATTCAGCTTATTTAAGATCGTTCTTTTTTATTTAATATTTTTAATACTCAATTAGCTACGTTTCGTTACGTATCGTTAATAATAAGTTTAAAGATATATAATGGTTATACATGATAATGGAAGAACTGGGTTTCGTGCAACTGTACAAATTTCAATTTCGCGGTTGTGTTATACAGTGCAATAGTGTAATAGTTTTTGGAAAAAGGTTCATTCGGGAATCGAAACAGTGAGATGGGATTCCTACTAATACTCAAAAATCTAGACCCTTAACTTCTGCTATTTTGACGCGAGTATTTTGATAACTTTCGACTTTTTTACTCATAATTAAGACCGACTTTATTGAACTTGGCGATATTTTTATTTATGTAAAGATGCTGATTAATTTACGGATTATTTGGTTTACGGTAGGTATACCTACCGTAGGTATACGCAATAGACATACTCTTTTTAGATATCTATAAATATTTTTTGAAAATTAGTTGATCATTACATAGAACTATTTTATTCTTTGCAACAGTTTATTAAGTGTCTTTTTCAGTGAAGTGTTTTTATGTACGATTATATTTTTCGTAAAAGAAATAAGAAAATTAAAATACGGTACGCAGACGAAGTCGCGGGGATCAGCTAGTCATACATAAATTTCAAAACTATAATAATATACATATAATATAAATAATATAAAATATTTGTAATTAAATAATAATAACTAAGTCAAAATTTCAAAATATGACAAATATTTTTGAAAAATATTGTTTGAATAACAGGTGGACCTATGTTTGAATAACGCGTGGTTGGATGTTAGTTGGGCTCATTAGGCGGCACGTAATATACATGTAATGTGTATGGGTAGAGTGTGTAATTTTTAATTTTTATTTATTTATTGAATTTAAATTGAAAATATTATATTTCTTGTGAATCAAGGTATTTTATGAATTAATTTTATTATTATATATTTAATTATTTATAACAATATCTCTTAAAATATTTGTCATATTTTGAAATTTTGAGTTAGTTATTATTATTTAATTACAAATATTTTATATTATTTATATTAAATGTGTATTATTATAGTTTTGAAATTTATGTATGATTCACATATTTTGTAATTATTTTAATTTTTTTATAGAAGCCTGATGAAGTTACGATAAGTAACGAAACGTAACTAAATGAATAATAAAAATATTAAATAAAAAAACCGATCTTAAACAACTTGAATTGTCTTCTTATCTAAAAAAAATATATTTTAAATATAAAATTGAATTTCAGAAAAAAAAATAGTCAATCACGAAAATTATAAGGATGTACCAGTATTGATTGTAATTTACGTAAACTATACACATTGGTGGAAAAAATCCTCCCTTAACGTTGACCTACATCAACTGACGGCGTGTCGCTTATAATGAATCCTGTTTTAACCTTTAAACAAGTATTTAATGAATGTGAAAATAGGCGTTGAACCATTTCATGTATTTTCACATTGTCTTATGTGTTCCACATGTCTAGCGAAAGGTTATTCACGAAATCGACCATCATGCAACCAAACTGAAAATCTTTTCAACGAAATTTTCATTTATTTGGCGTAAAAGTAATATATTCAAATTAAACATTAAACGAACAAATCAAACATTCAAATAAAACAAACATTTGTTGGATTCCTAGAAAATTGTCGGATACTATTCAAACAGTCGTATTCAATAACCTTTTAATGTAAATCGAAAAATCGAATATGAAGTAAATTATATTCTGTTTAACTTCCAACGAAAACGTTTGATAAAAGCTTTGTTATGTAAAATTTGTATCAATTATTAACTAACAACAACTTTTCCATTTCATCAATCATAAAGTCTGATGTTAACATTGTTTTCTTTTCAACATTGTTTTCTCAAATAGGCAGAGCTTTTATTCGATCTAAATGAGCTTTACGCGTCTTGCCACTAATCTTTGTTTTCAAGCTTCACCACCGTTCAATATCTTTCATTTACAGAACAAGTTTCACCCGAAAATTAACTGAGATTAAAGGCAATTCGTGTTAACAGGAAAAATAAATAGTGCAATGCAATATTTATTGATGTCTGCGAATTTATAGCTCTTGTATATAACGAACCGTCATAAAATAACAAGTTTAAAAAAAAAAACTACTAATTATTTGAGTAAATATGTTTTGTTAAAATTACTTACTAAGGTTTTTTCTTCTTACTGAGAGAAACGTAGATGGATAAAGTTGCATAAAATTATTCGATGATTGCAAGTTTTTCTTTCGTTTTAAAAAAGTTTATAACTCGTTTATTATTTACCCATTAGTAAATTTGAAAGACATGGTATAGTAAAGTATTCTAGGAAAAAACGGCGATTAACATCCATGATGGTTATTCCGGCCAAACAAACATTCAATATACATGAGAGTTTGTGATATATACGTGCATGATATTTGCTTAGGAAGGATTTTATTTTAAACAACCGTAAATAAACGAGACTTTTTATATTACAACAGCGTGAGAGAAAAATCAGTGCAGTATATTTGTTTTTTTCGTTTTTTTTTTTTTTTTTGATTAAATCTCTGGCAAGGATTCATGTGTGTATTTAAAAATGTAATTAAAATGATGTGATTTCCGTACATAAACATTACATTTAATTTAGAATTATTTCAAAGTAATCGCACATAGTAGAAGTTTGTTTTAATATTTGTGGATGGTAAGTACAAATTTATTAGTTTTGAAACAAAAAATTGTTTTGTAATCGTAAAAAAGTTAAAATGGAGATTAATTGAAAGTGTGTTGAGTTATCTTGGTACAAAAACAAACGATCAATTACTTTTTTCGTAACTTTTTAATCAAAGAAAAAAGAGGTTCATAATCCAACATGTATATTATTTTATTCTGTAATATCATTCAAATTTTTTTACAGAGAATTTAGATGACTCGTTTCCTTCATTTGAAATAAGACCCACTTAAACTTAAAATCTTAAATAGTTTTTCCTTTGACAAATTATTTTTTTTAAACTTCAAATGCTTACGAACCAAAAGAAAAATGTTAGAGTGAATCGGCATTTTTAATTTATTTTTTAAGTTTTTCCGGTTTTTATCTCAGCAAATTAATTTGGTAAATTGTCATCAGAGTACCAAACTTCTTCCAAAATCATTTTCATCAATTGACCACAGTACAGTAAAATAGAATGGTTAGATAAGATGAAAATTGATCACAAAAAACTACAATTCACAGAAAAGTTTTAATATTTTGTTTCGAAGATAAAAATTTTTGCTTTTACTTCTGGAACAATTTATAAAGGTCCTCGCCAGATAAGAAGCTCTAAAATGCCCCCAGTGCAATCGGGCTAGTTTTTTTTTTCTGAAAATACCTTTCAGTATGGACAACATCTCAGTCAAGTTTTAATTCTAAAATATGATACGCTTTTGTATAAAAAATAAAAATATTTTTTTTTCAAATCAATATTCTCTGAAACTGTTTGATAATACCGAAAAAGTGCTTATGAGTTTCAAGATATCACTAAGTAGTATTCCGAGAAAAATTCGCTCATGAATCAAATCGATCGATCATTGTTAAAAATACGATTTATTTTTTCAAAAATTTTTTTTTATGCCAAAATCGTTTGGTATGCCTTAGTTTTTTTTCTATATAATCGTCTATCATCATTCTACAATATATAATTTTTTCAGATTTTTAAAAATATTAGACAATAGTTAAAAAAAGAAGTATTCTTAAAACTTTTTTTTGTGTTCTAAAATCTTTAAGTACCATAAAGTAATTTTTTGTACATCATACCCTTGTCTCAGTCAACTAAATATAATTTTTTCATAGTTTTAAAAATGATAAATAATGGTTAGAAAAATTAAATATATTTTTTTAATTCAATTTTTCAGCTCTTACGTAATTAGTTTCTTTTCTAAGGTAATTGTTAAATGAAGTATAAAGATTTTAATGTTACTTAAAAAATGTATAAAATAAATGTTGATGACTAAGGCGATGAACAATAACTTTAGAAAAAAAACTAAATATGGGAACACGGGGCGGAATGGGGTACTGGGGCGGAATGGGGTACTGGGGCGGAATGGGAAATGGAATTAGCTCTTCCTACAGGTGACAAAAACGCGTGAAAATCATACTCATTGTTCAATTAACTGTGCTGCATTATAAAAAGTGGCTATTGCCAGTAAAGAGTGCAGTTGTTTTTATTTTTAACAAAAGTTGAAATAAACATTTTCGAATTCTAAGTTTTGCAAAGTTACACTAAGGTAATTACCCTATGTTCTATTTTTTGTTTGAATATTAACATGACATGTTTGTTTAAACATACTGTTGACTAACTAAAAGTCTTGTGATAATTCAAATATAACCAATATATCCTTCCATAATAGTCGTGCTTGAGGGAAAGGTACTTTGGGGCACAATGGTTGGAGCGGAATGGGATATACTATTCAGATAGTATTTCCCATTCAGATAAACATTTTTATTTTATCAGCAGATAGTGCGTACATATATAAGGAAAACTAGCCGACAGTCCATATAAAAGAAAGATCGGAAGATGCAGAGGTAATCTGCTTATGCTGTGAGGATTTAAACTCCAAATCTAATGAAAGCTGGTGTTCCTGCAGTATTTGTCAAAAATGGACACATTTGGCATGTGCTGGGCTAAACACGATGATGCCAGTATCTTCATCTGCTAACTAAGCCATTAACAAGTATCCTATTGCGCCCCAGGCTCATTTTCCATTGTGCCCCAGAGAGTAGGGCAGAATGGGAAATTTCCATTTATTTTTGAAACCTAAATTTTTAATATCAATAATTAATTTAAATCAATAAAACCTTTTTTTATTTGTAAAGAATGAATAAAATAAATATATAAATAACAAAACAATGAGATTGTTTCTTTAAATCTCTCGTAAATTGTAATTAAAACTTAGGTACCCCGTTCCGCCCCAGGTTCCCCTACGTAAGAGCTGAAAAACTGAATTAAAAAATACGTTTAATTTTTCTAACCATTATGTAACATTTTTAAAAATACGAAAAAAATACATTCAGTTAACTGAAACAAGGAGATGATGTACACAAAAATACGTGATGGTACTAAAAGAATTTAGCACACAAAAAAAAGTTTAAACAATACTTCTTTTTTTAACTTGTGTCTAATAGTTTTAAAAATCTGAAAAAAATATATATTGTATAATGATGATAGAGGATTATATAGAAAAAAAAGCTTAGGTGTACCAAATGATTTTGGCATAAAAAAAAAATTTTGAAAAAATAAATCGTATTTTTAACAATGATCGATCGATCTGATTCATGAGCGAATTTTTCTCGGAACACTACTTAGTGATATCTTGAAACTCATAAGCACTTTTTCCGGTATTATCAAACAGTTTCAGAGAATATTGAATTTGAAAAAAAAAAATTTTTACACAACACCGCGTCATATTTTAGAGTTGACACTTGGCTGAGATGTTGTCCATACTGTAAGGTATTTTCAGAAAAAAATTAATACGATTGCAATGGGGGCATTTTAGACCATCTTATCTGGTTAGGGCCTATGTGGATAAATTAAGTTCTTGCGAAAATATTTCTTCCTTCATACTTAATTTAAACGTATTTAATACAACAAAAATCATTTATGAGTTGTTACAATGATAGTTGAAATATAATTTTTTAAATATTTGAAAAATTTTAATTAAAATTTGTTATTAATTAAATTTTGGAAAAATTAAAAATATCCCCTTCAAAAATTTTCTGAACTTCATGAATTTTACAACGGAAGTCCTAGAATTGTTATACAGAAAAGGTTGACTAATATTTGATATTAACTTGCAATGAATCGATTTGGCAATTATTTGCACTTAATTTATACCATGAAGTAGCATTTATTCGGATATTGGTTGACCATACACTTTGCATTTGTATGTATGTTACAATGAAACCACTGTGAATCATCATTTCAAGTTTATGCGGGCGGTGCAAGGCGTGCGAGGATTCGCGGGGTGGCATACATCAGAACTCGGCAGATATCAGTGACTAATTGATGGTTTTCATGGATAACTTACTTTACCTTTGTTCACAATCATACGATAAACCTCATCACATAACATCCCTGTGCCAATATGACAGTTAACGGTAATGAAAATACAACACAATATCGAACATACCACATATATAAGCCGTCAAAGAAATGTAATTATTAATTGCTGTAAATTGTAGTATTATTAATTTAAATGAAATATTTTGTTAATGACTCCAAATTGTTTAAATAACATTTGCATTAATTGAAATGTATCAGACGTGCATGTATTGATTTTTTTTAGAAGTGTTATTAATAATCCGATGGCAATATCTAAAAAAACAATTTAGTTTATGTTTTCATGTAAAAGCCAACGCCTTATTATCCTTGTTCAATCACTAGAAGAAATATAAATTTAATTTTAGTACACACTAGTTTGACTAAATAAACAGTAATAAACAGCCACTGATCTCATTCACACGAAATATCTACATAAATATATCGCAAAAATAAAAAAAAAATCAAACATAAACTAAGCAATAATATTGGACACAACTTCAAAGTTATTCGAACGGATTAAAGTCAATTTCGTTTTATTTTACCATATGTTTTACGAAAGCTTACGTTTTAAAAGGAAGCATCTTTATTAGGGGCCATTTTTTTTATAAAATCAAAGCTATAATGTGATTATGTTGGTTGGGATTATGCGGAATGTGTGTCATGGAATTAAAAATGTAAATGACATGGGCTGCACAAAGTGTTCAATGATGATAAAATTCACCCTTTAGCATTTAACACGTCTTATCAGTGAACCTTTTCTAAAGCAAACAATTTAATTATGACCGATTAAAACTTTGTAAAGTGGTTTTACATGAAAATATTTGATGACTTTGGATATTCAAAAATGTGTAATCAACATAATTTTTGGAACAGCTAAATGAAAAAAAATGTCATCTCGTCACGCTTGGATGAATAAAAAATAAACGCGAATTTAATTTGCATCTTTTAATGCATAATTTTCAAAAGATTTTTTCGCCTTAATAAAAAATGTATTTGGGAGAAACGTTTAAAGATTTTTGATGAATATATGTAAACTGTATCGGAAAGAGTGGCACATTTGTTTTCAATGATTCAAATGTTATAAAAAAAGGGAAATTTCACGGGAGTTCCACGTTTACTGATTACCTATTTCTTTCTAACAAACCATCCTTGATTTAGTGATTTTTTGCTACAAAAGATTATAAAAGTAAAAATATTTTTATCGGTCGAGAAATCAATTTTCTATCTCAGACAACCACCTTAATGAACAAGCTTTTAACACATTAACTTCTAATGAATACTTGGTACTAAATTTTTAAGCTAACTGAATGTTTTTTTGTGGAAAAAAAATCACAAGATTTGGAAATGGTAGTATTTTAACTGTTATTTAAAAAAAAAAATAATTGAGTCAGTAAAAAAGTACCAATTTTTTCAACAATTAAAAGATGAGTATATTTTAAAGAAAAACCAAAAATTTGGTTGAATAAACTCATATCACCTATATGACAAGGGGTTGCCTCATGAAATTTCGAAGTAGTAAATTGTTCCAATTTAACCAACGTCGCGAATTACTTTGCTATCTTTTTTATTCTTCTACAGTTTAAATTGTAAGTGTTAAACGTTATAAAAACTGATAAGTTTGAAAGATTTGTTGAATCAGCTTTAATGAAATTTTCTTCAAAAAGTTTTTATATTATTTGCTTTAATTTTAAAAAGAAATTTTTATTCCTATGTTATGGTATACTTAAAATAGAGAACTGTGTTAGAAACTAGGTTTTTGCACGGAAACTTGGACGACTTGTTTCATTTGAAACGATAAGTTTATGTATTTTTCTCTTAGAAAAAATCAGTGAATGAAAAATATCAATGCAATTTTCATTTCATTGAAGTTTGAAGGAAAACCAATACAACCGTATAAATTCAGTACAGTCATTCAATCACTTAATTTCTAGACTTTAAAAATATCAATCTATACTAATATATAAAATTCTTATGTCTGACTGTACATTTCGATTTTGAAGCCAACTTTAGAGTAAATATTTGTTTCAAGAGGCCCTTATTCCAAATTTATAATTTTTAACATTTTTGTCTGTCTGTCTGTGTGTCCCGATTTAACTAAACAACGGAACAACCGAACTTAATGAAATTTGGTATTAAGATATAACACAATTTCTCTCACATGTTAGGCTACTAATCATTCCAAAAAAATAATAAGGGAAGGTATTCCCTAGGGATGAAAGCAGAAACCTTTACTTTAGATAGGTTAAAATAATCTGTATAATATTAATAATCTGTAAAAATATTTTTAATTGAACTAATAAAAAGCACAGTAAATTCAATTTAAAATTGAAGAAATTGCCTCTTTGAAATATAAACGATTACATATATAAAACACAAAACTGATGTTAATAGCGTAATGGCTTACGTATCTAACATTCTCATCCTCCTAATTATAAAGATGTGGGTTCTCGAATCCTACAGTAAACTTTTTTTTATTTTTATTTTTTTTTACGAAATTGTTGTAAATAGACACTTAGAGTTGCTCAATATTGAAATATATTAAATTAATAGAAGTAGTAATAATAATAATAAAGGTAATAAAACTTTAAGCAAATACGTTTTTAAAACCGTGCATACATAGAATCCTGTATTTATAAATCCCCTCTGACAGATAGAATTTCAATATTCGATGTATTCCTTATAAGAAGTAGACATCAGAGATAAGATTTTTTTTTGAGAATTCCTACCCTAAAAGAGTAAAAGGGTTGAGTAAGTTTGTATGAGAAAATCTAGAAATTATCAATAATCGAAATTTTGAATTTCCTAAGTGTAATTAATAATAAGTTTCTGTTTTTGTTATATCATTTTAATAAAAACGTTTTATATAATTATTATAATAATTATTTCCCTTCATTTGTATGAAAGTTTATGTAGTACTTATTCTTAATATGCGATTTTTAATTTTTGTTTATTTTTCAACAATCAAACTTTTTAAAATATAATTTTTATCAACCAATGATTGTGACCTGGAGCAATTATTTATTCTGCTGAAAAACGTTAAGGCAGCAATTTTTTGTCATATATTTCATTATCCATCAAAATATAAAATCTTCGAAACTAACTTTTCTTCGGTATTTAGAAAAATTTGAAAACCAATTATTGTTATTGCAAAAAAAAAATCGAATTTACTTCCACGCTTTCCACCTATTTGCAACAATTTTGTATGTACAACGTCCAAATGTGCGAAATCGAAAAGCTTTTTAGTCATGATAATCAAAATAAAGGTCATTATTTTTTTCGTTTTACATTGTATTTTTCAATTTAAATGCGTATCTATGTCGATGAAATTTGGAAAATGTTTTTCTTATACGATGCAGATATATAATAAGAAAGGGTTTTTGATAATTCCTCCCCTAAAAGAGTGAAAAATGGTGGCAAAGTTTGAACGGCATTACGTCTAATAAACAATCGAAATTTCAAATTTCATTGTCAAAGTATGTTCGTTATAGACGAAACGTTTTATCGCTTAAAATAAAACAATGTCGGTTTATTATTAAAAACAAAAACATAGGATCTGTTTTAAAATTTAAACTCTGTTAGATATATCTGAAAAAGGTAATGTTCATAAGTGAGCATTAAGTTTTTTGGCTTTTACATATTGTAAACCTGAAAATCCGAAATACGTATTCACAAATAAATACATTAGTGAGTCAATATCGAGTAGCGAGCTATTCGGTGAACTGAAAGAAACTGGTTTAATTATATAGTTGAAATTCAGATATTTTAATAATAAGTGCATAGATACACAATGGTTGTACTTGATTATGGAGGAACTGGGTTTCGTGCATTTGAACAAATTTTAATTTCGCCGTAGTTTTGTACATTGCAGTTGTGTAATAGTTTTGAGAAAAAGATTCATTTGGGAGTGAAGACAATGAATAGGATTTCTACTAATATTCTAAATATCTAAGCGAGTGTTTTCATAACTTTTGACTGTTTTAAGTCATAATTATGACTGACTTTATTGAACTTAACGATATTTTTTTATTTATGTATAGATGATGATTGATTTACGGATTAATTGGTTCACGGTAGGTACCTATACCTACTGTAGATATACGAAATAGACGATACTCTTTTTAGATATTTATTAATATTTATTGAAAATTAATTGATCATTACATACAAATATTTTAGTCTTAGCAACAGGTTATTAAATGTATCTTTTTAAAGTTGACGGAATTGTGTTTTTAAGTTTGATGTTTTTGTTTTTCGTAAAAGAAATAAGAAAAATAAAAAATTTCATATACCACTACAAATAGCAAATCTAAAAAGAAAATATAATCTACACCTACGTTATGCAGACGAAGTCGCGGGGATCAGCTAGTAACTTATAAGATTAAAACACATTTAAATATCTTAAAAACATAAATGATGCTTGATTTTCATTTAATTAACTTGGGACTAAGGAAAAGTGTTAATTTTTTAAAACAGCATATATTTTTTTGAGTTGCAATCCAATCGGAAATATTTTTTAACTATCCTGAAGCAATTTTTGAACTTTAATATCAACTACTAATTACAATTAATTTCATATTCGACAACAAATGTTACGAATATGAATAAACGCTCGTAATTGTATATTATTTGTATCACCCATTATTAATACCTAACGTGGTGTGTAATCATGAACCGACATAGGCAATGTTATACGTAGTCTCTCTATTAAAACCTATACATATGAACATTTATAAATCAAATATTTCAATCGTTCCGGCTAATAATAAATACTTTCATGCATGTTAAATGCGACTGCTGCATTTTATCATCAACGTATCATCGTTTTGAAATAAGCCTTCATTGAGATTACAACTGTATTTGTCACACAATGAATGAATGAATTACAACTCCATTACATCGTTGAATTTATAATTTAAATGCATTTATAAATGTATATATTTGCTTTTCTTTTACATGTTTTGTCAAGTAGCTGTTCTACGTTATCATAAGAGCAATAGGCTCTTCTCAATAATGCTCGAATCCTCCATGTGTGCATTTGAAATGTTTGATTTAGATTATGGTATTATTTACTAAAATTACAACTGAAGGCTTTCGAATTCTTTAAGCAACTTCTTGGATTCATTTTTTCAAACATTTCCAGCATCATATTTGCTTTACGAACCTCAACAATGATATAAACTTTTACCAGTCAAATCATAAATCTTTTGTATGGTTATATTTAAATTTTTATGTTTTATAGTATAAAAAAAATCAGTTTTTTTTTTTGTGAGAATGAACCATTTATATGTGTATAGGTTTTAAATAAACATAGAAACGTCATTTCCATAAAGCTGAATGTTTACTTGTATTAGGGCATAGGTACATAAAATTCTATTCCATTAGCGCATTGGACGCCTTTGTATAACGCCGAGACTACAAGTGACAAATACATTCCCTATAAAATGTGTCTTCCAAATATTTCGTCTCATTCTGACATTTTCATCTGATTTCAATGACTGATTTGTCAAGAAAAGAAAATATTTCTTACTTGAAAGCGTTAATTCTTTTTTGTAGTTTTAGTTTTAATTATCCATCAACTAATTAGGGAGAATATACGAACAGAAACCGCTACTGGCTGTTATTTAAGATAATGTTTCAGATAAGATTTTGCAATATTGCTTCTAAGATAGAATTTTTGTATTTCGACTAAAAGCTGCCGACAGTCAAAATACTCGGTAATTAACATCTGATGGTATTATGTTATATTTAATTGTTGATGAAAAAAAATAATTCCATTGGATACAAACATGTGACGGGCAATACATTTTTTTTCGTATTGCTTTTATGTTAATATGTACTTTCGGTTTGCTTTGTTGAACTTCTAATACACTTTTTTAATGTAATTTTAATGAAAGCAAACAAAAAAGCAAAAATCACAGAGAAAAGATTTTAATTAGTGAAATGAGTAGGTTTTTGTACGGAAATTTTTATGGCTTGTTTCATCTGAAACGACAAGTTTATATATTTTTCTCTTAGAAAAAACCAGTGAATGAAAAATATCAATGCAAGTTTGAAGGAAAACCAATACGACCGTATAAATTCAATACAGTCATTCAATCACTTACTTTCAAAAAACTCCAAAAACATTGATAACTAATAAGATTAAAACGCATTTAAGGGTCATAAAAACATTAATGAAACTTTATTTTCATTTGATTTACTTGAAAACTTAGGAAAAGTGATAATTTTTTGAAACAGTATATATTTTTTTTTCTTGGATATGGCAATCCTCGTTTTTTCTTCAACGTTAATTTTCGAGCGATATTTACTTTTTATTATTCCAACTGCTGGAAGCCTAGATTCTCACAAATAGAATGTTTAAAAATGTAATTTATACTCGATGAGCTTAACCATGGCTCTTCTATAGATATCCAAAATTTGAAAGCTGTGAAAGCTTTTAAGCTCCATGCTATCCCATGAAGCCCAGAGTAGAGTGGCTGCAATTTTATATCAAATCATAGAGCTAAGGGATAAAAGTGAGTTAAATCGGCTACAGAAAAATATTTTGACGATAGTAGGTTTATAGAATACTAGCTGATCCCCGCGACTTCGTCTGCGTAACGTAGGTGTAGATTATATTTTCTTTTTTAAATTTGCTATTTGTAGTGGTATATGAAAATTATTATTTTTCTTATTTCATTTACGAAAACCATAACCATACTTAAAAACACTATTTTGTCAACTTTAAAAATACACATTTAATAAACTGTTGCAAAGAATAAAATTGTTCTTTGTAATAATCAATTAATTTTCAAAAAATAATTATAAATATCTAAAAAGTATTTAAAAAAACCGTATACCTACGGTAGGTATACCTACCGTGAATCAATTAATCCATAAATCAATCAGCATCTATTCATAAATAAAAACTATCGTTAAGTTCCATAAAGTCAGTCATAATTATAACTTAAAACAGTCAAGAGTTATCAAAACACTCGCCTAGATATTTAGAATGGTAGTAAAAATCACACTTCATTGTCTCGACTCTCGAATGAACTCTTTTCTCGAAACTATTTCACAATTTACTAAACTACCACGAAATTAAAATTTGTTCAATTGCACAAAACCCAGTTCCTCCATAATCAAGTATAACCATTGTGTATCTATGCACTTATTATTAAAATATCTGAATGTCAACTATATAATTAAACCATTTTTTTTTAGTTCACCGAATTGCTCGCTTCTAGATATTCGCTCACTAATGTATTTATTTGTGAAAACGTATTTCGGATTTTTAGGTTTACAATATGTGAAAGCCAAAAAACTTAATGCTCACTTATGAACTTAACCTTTTTCAGATATATATATATATATATATATATATATATATATATATATATATATATATATATATATATACATAATAGAGTTTAAATTTTTAAGCAGATCCTACGTTTTTGAATCTAATAATAAATCAACATTGTTTTATTTTAAGCGATAAAACGTTGCGCCTATTACGAACATATTTTGATAATTAAATTTGAAATTTCGATTGTTTGATAGACGTTATGCCGTACTAACTTTGCCACCATTTTTCACTTTTTTAGGGGAGAAATTAACAAAAACCCTTTCTTATTATACATCTGCATCGTATAAGAAAAATATTTTCCAAATTTCATCGACAAAAATATCCTTTTATTTGGAAAATACAATGTAAAACGAAAAAACTTATGACCTTTATTTTGATCATCATTACTAAAAAGCAATTCGATTTCGCACATTTAGACGTTGTACATGCAAAATTGTTGGAAACAGGTAGAAAACGTGGAAGGAAATATTTTATATATTTTCAAGAACAATAATCGATTTTCAAATTTTTCTGAATACCAAAGAAAAGTTAGTTTGGAAGATTTTATATTTTGATTGATAATGAAATATATGACAAAAAATTGCTCCCTTAATGTTTTTCAGCAGAATAAATAATTGCTCCAGGTCACAATCATTGGTTCATAAAAATTAGATTTTAAAAAGTTTGATTGTTGAAAAACAAACAAAAATTAAAAATCGGTTTGTTAGTATAAGTACTACATATACTTTCATACTAATTTAGTGAAATAACGTTATTTAAAACGTTGTTACTAAAATGATATAACAAAAACAGAAACTTATAATTAATAATTTATTTATTAATTGCACTTATTAAATTCAAAATTTGGATTGTTGATTAACTTAACATTTTCTCATACAAACTTAGTCACCCCTTTTACTCTTTTAGGGTAGGAATTTTCAAAAAAAAATTCTTATCAGTTGTCTACTTCTTAAAAGGAATACATCGAATATTAAAATTTCATCAGTCAGAGGGGATATGTAAATACAGGATTTTATATATGCACGGTTTTAAAAACGTATTTTCTTTAAGTTTAATTACTATTATTATTATTACTACTACTACTATTATTGTTTTTTGTTAATATTTCAATATTGAGTAACTCTAAAGGTCTATTT
This sequence comes from Sisyra terminalis, assembly GCA_958496175.1. NCBI lineage: Eukaryota > Metazoa > Arthropoda > Insecta > Neuroptera > Sisyridae > Sisyra > Sisyra terminalis. The sequence continues at coordinate 10,076,497 of OY292274.1, forward strand.
ACAACAATTTTGTAAAAAATAAAAAAAAAAAAGTTTGCTGTAAGATCCGAACCCACGTCTTTATAATTAGGAGGATCAGAATGTCAGAAACTTAAGCCATTACGCTATTAACATCAACTATGTGTTTCATACATATAAAGGTTTATATTTCCAAGAGGCAATGTTTTAAAATTTAAATTGAATATACTGTGCTTTTTATTAGTTTAACTAAAAATATTTTTACAGATTATTTTCAAACTTTAAATTACCTTTCCAATGATATATAACTCAGCGGTCTAGTGTAAAAATTTATGTTTTCATCCCTAGGGAATACCTTCCCTTATTATTTTTTTGGAATAATAAGTAGCCTATAGTCTGTGGGAAAGTGTGTTGTATCTTAATACCAAATTTCATTAAATTCGGTTGTTCCGTTCTTTAGTTAAATCGGGACACACAGACAGACAGACAGACAGAAAAAAATTTTAAAAATGTTAAATTCGGAATAAGGCCCTCTTGAAACAAATATTTACCCTAAAATTGGGTTCAAAATCGAAATGTACAGACAGACGCAAGAATTTTATATATTAGTATAGATAATAAAATACTAAAATCCAGGAAGTTTTAGATCCCTTTTTCAATTAGATTAATGAAAAAAAATAATCAGTGAAAAACAGAAAAAAAAATCAAATTAATCAAACCGTTTGATTTAAAATTTTAGTATAATTTAGGGGATGATAATGATAATTAAGTAAGAAACTAACAATTATGTGACTTTACAAAAATCTATAAAAATTAATTTATCAATAAGTAAAGCTCAGTGAAGTAAGCAATGAGATACTTACGTAAAATACTAAGAAATCAAGGAAATATTAAAGAAATGATAAAAATATAATTCCTCAGTTGATTATCAATATTTCAAGCTCTAAAGCTCTTTATCAGTTACAATTCAACTGAAACCAACACTATTGGAACTAAAGCAACATTATTTTTTTTTTTTGAGTTCAATTTTTTTTTCTTACTTTGGTACTTAAAAGATTTTATTTTAAGCTTTATAGGTGTTGATTTTTTTTAAAAATGTTAAAAATTTAAGGTCAATCGATTAAATTAATTCCAAGAAAAAAAATTTCGGGTTTGCACTTATATTTATATTTTTCCTCAAACACAAATTGAGATAGAAATCTGAAACTCCCAGGATTTAAGTATTTTATTAGTTTTTTCACTTGAGTATCATTTAAATATATTTCTAGGACCGATTTATGATTTGCGATATTTCTCGATTAACTAATTATTACTTTTTTAGAGTTGCTAAGGAAAATGATAGTTAGAATCCATCGGTAAATAGCAATAAAAAAAACAATCAAGGAAATATAGGACAAAATTTAATAATATAAACATTCTGTTTAAAAATGGATTACAACTTCATTTTTAATCATCTTAATCGCAAAATGATGCTCAAATGTTTAACAAACCGTTAATATAGATCTTTGAATCCCAAAAAAAGAAGTATTATTCCAATAGTAAAGAAATATTTGAACAACATTTTCTACTGTTAAAATTAACCAACAGCTTTGATACTTCAACATTAAACGTATCATTCTGTATTTGACTACCATACACTTAAGCATTTTGAAACTTGTAACTATAATGATAAATGATATGGATTATCTTTTCATTTAAAACTTCAATTCATTTCCTGAAATATCAAAGCTAGCAGTTCTGTATAAGAACTATTCTAGTAACTTCAAATTATTAATTTTTTTAATAAATTTGTATTTTTTGAGAAAAAAAAATCAAATATTCATAGTTCAATTTAACAAGTACTAAGCTTTTGAAAGTCATATCTATAATATCATTAAGAAAATTCGAATTCAATAGATAATCGTAGTTTTTTTTTCGTTAAAGATTATAAACAAAACTTCTTGAACTATATAAAATGTTCAAAATTAGGAACAATCAAAATAAGCAGAAATAACTAATTATTGTTTTTTTTTTTATTTCCAGTAATTAAATATATTATTACTACCTTTCCAGTGCTTGAAATGAAATTAAATGTTAAAAATGATTTTTTTAAAGCATGTAAGACTAGAGTGTCCGTTATTTCCCAAATTAATTTTTTTACAGCGATCACCCCTTAAATTTTTAGTTTAAGATATAAAAAAAATTATCCAATATAATTAAGCTCTTAATTTCTTTATTAAACCGTGCCGGAATCATGTTACGTTTACCATTTAAATAACATGGGATTATTTGACTTTTTACTATTAATTTTTTTTCTCAGAAACAAATGGATAAAAAGATTTAAGTTTAAATTATTTTGACGTAAATTTTAACGCTCTACAAAAAAGGTCTCTTATGAATTTTCGATTAAATCACTCCATTATAAGTTATTCAACATTTAACTTATGCCTAGTATAAATCTTGCAATATTTTCAGCTTATTGCTCATTGTTACTTTTTTTAACTATAAAATCATTGGAAGAGAAGATAAAAATTATTATCATTAGAGCGCAAGTGATTATTTGTGTTAATTTTAAGGCTTGAATTGAAAATTAAACAAAAAAATCATTTTTTGACAATTGAAACAGATGACATAAGATCCGAATTCGCTATAGTCGTGAAATTCAATTTATCCAGGATAAATTTTCGTACTTTAATCAATATTTTGTACCTACGAAGTGAATTTCATACTAATTAATGAGACTATCGACAAAAGTTCAATTAAAATTCGAATTTTTACCATTTCACCTGACGCCATCTATGAGAAATTTCTTAGAACTTGTAGTTAACAAATTAAATGTTGAATAAATTACAAAATACAAATTAAACAAATTAATTCAAGTTAAATGTTGAATAACTTTTAATGGAGTGATTTAACCGAAAATTCATAAGAGACCTTTTTTGTAGAAAGTTAAATTTTAAGTGAGAATAATTTAATCTTAAAACATTTCATACATTTGTTTCTAAGAAAAAAAATTAAAAGTAACAAGTCAAATAATCCCATGTTATTTAAATGGTAAACGTAACATGATTCCGGCACGGTTTAATCGAGAAATTAAGAGCTTAATTGTATTGGATATTTTTTTTTGTATCTTAAACTAAAAATTCAGGGGGCGATCGCTGTAAAAAATCAATTTGGGAAATAACGGACACTCTAATGTAAGACACATAGCTTAAGAATGATAATGTAATGCTTTGTGAAGCCACTAACTTTCGCTGGAATTTTATACAAGGTATGTTTGTTGAAAATTGGAAAAGAAGTAAACCATTATATTTTTCTTAATAATATTAAAAGAAATTTTAATGAGGAGCAATTAGACATAAAAACGGTAGATATATTTGAATGGAAATTAAAATTTAAATATTTCCATTAAAAGAAAAATAAAACATCTTTTTAAATAATATGATTGCATTAAATTTCCATAAAAGTGTCCAAGTCTTTTAAGTAAAAGTCACTGAAAGCTAATTTATTGGTGTGCAGTAATTTGTGTTTTTTCTACGGTTTTTTGAAATAAAACTCACGTGCTACGTTTTTGTCGTACATTATTACAATAACTAATTTAAAATTTAAATATTTTATTGAAAATTTTCTCATTTTTCTTAAACGTTTTGTGTTCCATATATGAAGCATGCTTTTAAAATAAATAAATTAAGGTTTTCTTCAATTTAAATTTCAAAAATAGAAAATCATTTATGATGAAATTTATTTGAAAAAATGAATTTTATTAGATTGAAAGTAATTTTAATGAATTTAGTTTACTCGTGTCTTATTGATATTGATGGTAAATCAATTTTCGACGCAAATGACTATGTTTCTCTTTAGAGAGCGCGTTAATCAGTCTTGCCTGTTTGGGAGTTTGATTGATTTTATAATGTGTTGGGTTAATAATGGGGGCTTATTTACTCAAAGTCTTTGACAGTTTGACATACTTATAAGAGTAAATGGATGGATGTGTTTTTAGTGGAGCTATTTAAATTTTCCCTGCTTTATTTCAACATACACTTACGCAAAGTTTTCGAAAGGAACATCTTCTCGATCAAGCAAATTTTCAATTTGTTTATCTTTATAATATGCTTCATTACAAAACATAAGGCTTGAAATTAACAACAAAAATTATAAATGAAGAACACGGACATTTTATGAGCGTTAAATTAGGCAAGCGACTTAAAAAGCATACCTTAAGAACTCGCAATTTAATAAGGTTATCAACATTGTAAAGCTCTGCTGTAATTATTTAAAGAATAACAAAATAATTCCAAATTAGAAGAATTATGAACTTTAATTTGAAAAATTCTTCAAAAATTATGTGCAGGAACATATCATTTTTTTAATTTATAATTCAAATCATACAAGATTATCATAGAAAAAAATTTTATAAAAATTTTAGGCTTGTTTGGTAAAAATTTATATTTCAAAAGCTTTTTATACCTTCCAATTCAAAATATTTATAATTTCTTGTTGACACTTTCAAGAGTAAGGGTTTTTAATATATTTTTTTAAGCTAAATATATGAAAATAAAAAATAATCAAATCGTACTACCTCATAAAATATATTTTGAAGCTTTCAACTACCCAACTTTACAAGATGGGCTTTGCCACAAAATATAAGAAATAAGCTTTCTTTGTGCTTTTTTGGTTCAGTTTATTTAACAATTCTTACCTGCACCATACAACAATAAATATTTGCATACCCTGTGGTGTTTATTTAAAATTTTTAGTAATAAAAACGGTTCCTGGAAAAATGCATTCCTCGCCGATTACATGGAAGTTTGAACAGTATGAATTTTCTACGACATATTTTTTTTTTGAAGTTAAACTTCTTAAAAAAAACAGACTGAATTTTTATTAAAATGCGACGCTGTGACTACAGTAAGAAGTTGCTTGTAAATGGTTAGCAGAAACTTTAAGCGGACGAAATCTGATCAATTTTTGGAAGCGATTTGCATTGTATCAAAACGACTAAAACCACAAAAATACTCAATTAGTTGATACAGTATGTTTTTCGCATATGTTTTTCTTTTGTAGGTAGGGGAATGAACCAGACTCGATCTTCCGAACCATCCCGAATCAGATACGAAGTTTAAAAATTACTGCAGACTAAAAGTCTCTATCGCTAGTATTTATTATTAAGACCATAGACATCATTGAGCTAGATATTTTCAAATTTTACAGTCTAAACATTATCCATATTTATACACAACTAGTAACTTCCAGTGAAGTATTCACCACCAAACTGACCAATGGTAAAAATTGGCAATTGATTGAATGAAATCAAAATGACTGTTGAAACCATAGCGACAATCGTTCAGTTCAAGTTTGAGACAATGATTGTATTTCACTCACACGTATGTGTTACCAATATTTGTTTTCTGTCTTGGCTGACATATATGCATACATATTACATTCTTTGGTGAATTATTATTATAAGAATTTAAATACATTTAAAAGAAACATACTTTTTGGAAATTATTCAATGCAACATCTAAATATTGTAATAACTTAAGGAAAGTTGAATGATACATTATATTTTTCTATATTTGAATTGAAAATTAGTTTCAATATATAGATATAAATGGGTTAATAAAATATACAATTACTTTTCTATCAATATCATTTTTAGGACGTAGCTATTCTGGATTGTTTTTTCATACCTTTACATGAAATTTTATTGCAATAATTCACTTGTATATAATAAATGTTTTTGATAAGTACTTTTCGAAATTGTGATCTATGCTGAATTAATAAACGGTTAATTCCTATAATTAGTAATATACATTTTGTATAAGTAGCCAAATGTGCTTATATATTATTCAAGAATTTACAGTCAACTGTATACATACAGTATCTATGTATAAATAGCCATATTAATCTTTTATTTGAGAACCAGTAACGTTTCGTGAAATATTCACAGCCCAACGCTGACACAACTGACAAATGGCAAAAATAAGTAATTGATTGAAAAAATATAACAATACAAAACACAACTTTTGAGCAAAAGAAAGACAAACATGGTTAATAATTCAATTATCTTTGGAACCTTATGAAGTTTCTCTAAAAATCACCGAACTATAAACTTTTTTTAGGGTAAAGCACTAAATTTATTTTTAATTTTTTAAGATAAGTATTCAAATAATTATTAATTTACAATTAATTGAAATAAAAATAGTCGAGTTTTCGATAATACAATGATTGTATTTATCAAATTTATTTTATTAAAACGATTTTTTCCCATGAGGATGAAAGCAATAATTTTATTGGAAAATAAAACTTTTTGTGAATAAACCGTGAATGTAAGACTAAGTTAAATATTATTTGTAAATGACGAAAGTTTATAAAACTAATTCAATTTACGTGGTTATTATATTTCTGTCTATTCAAGTGTATAAAATGTTATAGGATAAAGTTTTCCAAGTGGAAGAATTGTCTCAATATACGGAAATTTTTGTACGTATAACAAATAATTTGATATGAAATTCCAATTGACTAATATCCTTACAAAAAAAAAACATTTTTCGAAACTAAATTTTTCAATTCTTTAATAAAGCTGTCGGATTTTTCCCAATTACATATTTGCTTATTATTTTTAGTCCATCATAATTAATAAAGACAGGTTCATATAAATATTTTGACATTGTTAAGATTAATAAAAGTATGTTTTGTTGCGAAATTTGATGATTTGTTTAATGATTTTTTTTTCATTTAATAAAACATTAAACATTATCCATATGTTATGATATAAGAAATGATTTGAATGGTTCAAACTTTATACGTTTATAAAAACTTTTTTTTAGTTAATAATGCAAAATAAAACCAATTCAAATGTAATGAAAATTCTGCTTACCTTTAGCAAAAGACAATGCAAAAATTTCGTGCCCTACTAAAAATATGAAGAGGATCTTGGTAAACATGATGAACGTCCTTTCAATTTGAATGGAGATACGATTAATATTAATCACGAAATTTTCTGCTGATAAAAGTTACATTTGCATATCATCAATTGTGTGTTCCATCAGTCCCATGTATGATGATGGTTGAATTCATGAAAATCATAATTTATCACGCCGTTGTTTTGTATTTTAAATATTAAATATGAAACGAGTCCGCCCTCGTAAATTATCACAAAGTTATTCTGATTTATATAAACATTCCCATATTCAAATTGTCAAGTCTGGCTTGTATCGTATAAATATGGTACACAGTTTCGACAAAAACCACCCTTTTTAATAATCGTAATGTTTATGATTAAAAACACCACGTTTTAACAATGATCCAACACGGTGTTTGGTTAAAAACATTTATTATTTTATTGGAGCCAATGTTTAAAGTTAATGCGCGTTTTGATATGTTTAGAAGATTGCGCGTGATTTTAAATATGTATGAAATTTTTAAAAATTTAATTGATTTGAACAATTTTTTTTTTTAAAAACACATGTTGAACACTTTAAAAGTTATATCAAATGTATTATGGTTTTACTCATTGCATTTATCGGCATTTAAATCATTGTACTTAACATGTTGATTTCGACACTTAATAGTTCTCAAAAAACACATTAAAAGAAACCGGCAAGTATTAAATCGTCTCTAAATTTTTATTTAAAGTCACTTGAATAATTGGCACAAAAATAATTACGGATTGAAAAGCTCCAGTGAGAGCTTTTTTTGCTTCACTGAAATATTAAATAAGATCGAAATATCATGAAAAACGAGGATCGTTTCGCCCGTAACAGATGGTGGAAAAATTATTCGGCCACGGGACAAATGGACATTGTTGGACGCAGTACGTAAATTGTGATGAGAGCCATGTGGCGATCTCCCAATGCAGAAAGAGGCCGTGCTCTATGTTGCAGTGATTGGAGCACACTACATCAGCGTGTTCCCATCTGGTCGCACTCTGTAGGGGTTCCGAATTCGAGACCGGCGCATAGGCAAACGCGTGCCGACGCGGCGCCTTCCGTCCACCAATCTTTCATATTCAGGACTCTGTTCCCACTCGAGCTTTTTCATATAAAAGCTTCTCCGTATCACTAAAGCCGAGACTTATATGCAAAAATGAGAATCGAAATGTGGAAGTATTTATAAAAATGAAATTATACAAGAAAATATGGCTACAATTTCGAATAGGGATGGAAAAATCAGAAAGAAAACTATTGTCGCTTGAACTAAGCCGGTAGTCGTAATAAAGTATTCAATATACGTTTTGGTAAAAGTTTAAACTAAAGAGCCTAAAATTGCTTTTAAACATGAACAAGTATAATTTTATTAGAGAGATCTGTATTTTCGATTATTTTGTTTTAAGTAGCTGTAAAGTATCTTTAAATGTTCATTTTCGGAAAATAAACACTCTTTTAGGTATAAGACACACAAAAAAAAAACAGAAGTTCGTCATTTTCATCGAAACCAGTTGTTTAAACTGTTTTTAAACCAAATTGAGAGTGAAAATCTTCAAAAAAAGCAATAAGTAGGGGAGACCGGGTAAAAGTAATAATCCATGTTGTTTAAGTCCTTGTCTTTTTAAATATAATAACTAAATTGTGGGCAATAAGGACGAAGCTTCTTGTGGAATCTTATTTATTTCATCGCCAACGTTTCGCCAGTCATTCCTGACTTCTTCAGGTCTCTATAATGAAAATACATAACATTTAAAAATAGCGACAAATTATTGTCATTATTATTTGGCCATAATTTTAATTTTGGTTTTGACAAGGTGGAAATATTAGACACAGAAAAAGTACATTTAAAGAAGAATATTAGCGAAATGATACGGATAACACTACATGATTCAGTGAACTATAGAACTGATATCCAAAATTTGAGTAAAGCATATAATCAAATATTGCATATTTATAGAAAAGAAACACATTTGTAACTGTCGCACTCTGAATGCTGTTTGAGTTTGACGCTTAAATTGCCAGTCAAGTTAAGTATCTAGTTTACCGACAGGTGCTATATGCATCAATATGCATAGTAAGCTAGTCGATTGATTATTATTATTATAACTGAGTTGAGCCATGTGTGTTTGTATTTTTTCAATAATGTTTTTAAAAAAAAAAAAATATTTATCAATACCAAATTGTATTCTTGGATTGTTGTTCTACCAGTTGGATCATTTTACAGCTTATTTTTATGACATTTGTGGAGTAATTTTTAATTTTGGTTAGTATTTAAATAATGTTATTGAAATTTAATTATTTTTTGGTTAGATTTCACATTAATTAAATAAAATTTATATCGACTAAAACTTATGAATTGTAATTTATTTATTTATAGTTTTGACAATAATGTGTCGCTATTTTTTAAATGTTATGTATTTTTATTATAGAGCCCTGAAGAAGTCGGGAATGACTGACGAAACGTTGGCGATAAAATAAATAATATTCCACAAGAAGCTTCGCCCTTATTGCCCACAATTTAATTATTATATTTAAAAAGTAACAATCTGTACTTTTACCTTGATTTCTGGCTGGGTGTTATTATTGCCATTAAATGAATATAACCACATAAAAATTTAGTTTATGTTCTTCACAATAGTAACTTGATTTATTAAATTATCGTGTGTTTTATATGAATAACAAAGAGTTCAAAAAAAATTGTCAGTTGTTACTTTCGACCACGTAGGCCGGTCAAAAGTAACACGTTGTGGGTCGAAAGTAACAAGACTGCTAAGGGTTGCTAATGAAAACAATAGTACAAGTTAAATCAACAAATTACTTATTTAAAGACTTTATATTAATGATATAAACCAAATTCAGCATTTTAAATACTCAAAAAATATATATTTTAAGGAAATGAGTCAAAAGAATGCCGCGACAACGCATAAGAACTACTGCATGAAGAACTACCGACACGGAAATGTATCGAAAACCATTCTATTGAAGTAGATATCCTTAAAAATAGGATGTTAGTAATAAAATCATTACGAGGACAAAAGTAACATATTACTTTTCCTGGAATTATTTAAAGATAATAAGATTATAGTTAGTTAATTTCATTGATAACCATTAACTAACTTCTTGCTTTTATAAGATTTACACATCTCAGAAAGAAAACGGCTCAATTATTTTACAAAATTGATGTTAAAAATATGAAAGTTCAAAGACGAAAGATTTTTTTGTGCTTTTTCATTCCCTTAGTAAATGAAAAAGATAAAACTTAAGTCTAAATATTTGAAGAAAAAAACGTATGTTAAAAAGTAGGTTAATATTGATTGAGTTATATAATTTGAAAATTTATTTTTCAGAAAAAAATCACGCAAGTGTATTTAACAACATTCTTAATTTTCATCGATGATTAATAACCGCAAAGAAACGGAAAGATATCTTCAAGAAATAAGTTTGATCTGTTTGAGGGAAATTAAACTCGCTTTTCCAATGAAATTAGTAATATAATTTTCTTTCATTAATTGGCTATTCTTAACGCTTCTGAATAGGAAATTGAGGTATCTTTTGAATGGCACCAAGCTTTTTGACAAGTTATGTTCAATTTAGTTTAATGACGATCCTATTGATGGCTTTAATCACCTTATTGTATGGATAGTGACTTTCAACTTGTAAACTAATTTAGTTAGGAAATAGTTAACGTAAGTATGATGACTATTAGAATCATTAGAAACAAATTTCAGTTTAATGTGGTCTCTTGTAAATTGTTTGGAATAAAAGAGTAAAACAACGATACCATCTTATAACATTGGTGAAATTATACCTTTCGTTGATTTCTGAAATCTGGTTCTTTTAAAAAGTATTTTTTGAACTAGATATTGATTTGATTTAGAAATATCAGGATCTATTGGGATCAAGTATTAGAAATTTCTTTGATACTCCTGATTTATATATTAAACTAGTTGATTCCCGTGACTTCGTCTGCGTTACTTAGTTGTAGATTATATTTTCTTTTTAGATTTGCTATTTGTAATGCTTTATGAAATTTTTTATTTTTCTTAACTGTTTTACGAAGACACATTTAATAAACCGTTGCTTAGAATAAAATAGTTGTATGTAATCATCAATAAATTTTCAAAAAATATTTATAAACGTCTAAAAAGAGTATGTTCAATTGCGAATACCTACGGTAGGTATACCTACCGTGAACCAAATAATCCTTAAATTAATCAGTATCTTTACATAAAAGAATATCATAAAGTTAAATAAAGTCGGTCTTAATTATGACTTAAACCAATAAAAAGTTTTCAAAACACTCCCGTCAAAATAACAAAAGTAAAGGATCTAACTTTACAATATTAGTGGAACTCCCATTTCAATGTCTCGACTCTCAAATGAACCTTTTTCTCAAAACTATTTCACTACTGTAATGTACAAAACTACCGCGAAATTAATATTTGTTCAATTGCACGAATCCTCCATAATCCAGTATAACCATTGTGTATCTATGCTCTTAATATTAAAATATCTGAGTTTCAACTATACAATTAAACCCTTTTAATTCGCCGAATTTCTCACTTTTTGATATTCTCTCACTAATGTATTTATTTTTGAATATGTTTTTCGGATTTTCAGGCTTACAATAAGTGAAAGCCAAAAACTTAATGCTCACTTATAAATTTAACTTAACCATTTTCAGATATATCAATCAGTTTCGGTTTCTTATATTAAACCAACTTTGTTTAATAATAAAGGGTAAATACGTTTCGTCTTTAACGGTAATTTGATAATAAAATTTTAAATTTTGATTGTTTATTAGACGTTTTGTCGTACAAACTTTGCCATCATTTTTCACTCTTTTAGAGGAGGAATTATCAAAAAACCATTTCTTATTATATATCTGCATCGTATAAGAAAAACATTTTCCAAATTTCATCGACACAAATATGCATTTAAATTGGAAAATACAATGTAAAACGAAAAAAAATATGACCTTTATTTTGATTATCATGACTAAAAAGCTTTTCGATTTCGCACATTTGGACGTTGAACATAAAAAATTGTTAGAAACAGGTGGAAGGCGTGGAAGTAAATTCGAATATTTTATTTATTTGCAATAACAATAATTGTTTTTCAAATTGTTCTAAATACCGAAGAAAAGTTAGTTTGGAAATTGTATATTTTGATTGATAATGAAATATATGACAAAAAAATTGCTCCCTAAATGCTTTTCAGCAGAATATATAATTGATCCAGGTCATAATCATTGGTTCATAAAAATTAGATTATAAAAAGTTTAATTGTTGAAAAACAAACAAAAATTAAAAACCGCCTCTTTGATATTTGGTATAAGTACCTACTACATAAACTTTCATAGTAATTAAGTCAAAAGACGTTATTTAAAATGCTGTTATTAAAATGATTTAACAAAAACAGAAACTTATTATTAACTAATTATTTATTAATTAATTACACTTTTTAAATTTAAAATCTGGATTGTTGATTGTTCAATTGCAACAATACTTTATTTTGCTAAAATAAATGATGTTTTATATTTAAAATTAAAAGTAGCCTAAGTTACTCCTTAATGCATCAGCTATCTGCCAATAAAAGTCTCGTCAAAATCGGTTCAGCCATTTCAGAGATTAGCTGGAACAAACAGACAGACAGACAAAAATTTAAAAAAATGTTATTTTGGTGTATGTACCGTATATACTCATATATGCATATAGTAAAAAGCGGTTACTTCAATATTACAAACAGACACTCCAATTTTATTTAGATGTATAGATAATCAGTAATTAACTGCCTCATAAATTGATTGTCTTTAATGCCTTATGTTAGCAAATATTTTATTTTAACTTTATCAATTTGAAGTTATAAATGCAAAAGCAAAAAAAACATTGTTTTATGAAATATGAGACGATTAAAAAATAAATAAATGGAAAACAAGATGCAATTCATGAGTGTTTTCAACGCTATAATTTACATATTTGTCATTAAAACGAAGATATTCACAGAAATAAAGGAACAAAATCGAAAAAAAAATATGCTTCTCATAAAACAAAATGACGTTTAACACAATTACAATTTTAAATTTTATTTATGAAAAACAGAAAAACGTAAGTAATATTGCAGCAAAAAGTGGAGTTTTAAGACAACGATATCCTGTCTCTTATAACAGCTCATAATCTAATGTAAAAAATAAAGTAAAAGAAAATAAAAGACGAAATTTCTCTCGCATGTGGTTACATAATTATACGGTTTGTTCTTTTAAAATGTTATATCCTCAACATTGTGTAGATACGTTGAGTACGTACGCGTCTGGTTCTGTTGCAGCATTGCTTTTTATACTTTGTGATATTTTAAATAGCGTCTGCTTTCCTTAATACGCCGCGGGATAATCAACAGAATAATACCGCAGGACACGAGGTGATAGTCAGATGAAAGCATTCCCAGGGGATGTTTACTGAACGACTTGAAAAAAAAACAACATAAAAATAATCATAAACTTAATTTTCCTCTCAACCTATCCTAACAGTATTTTTTCAAGAGAATTTTTTTTTTCTTTTCTATCGTTTATTAATTATGAAGAGCAAGTGTTAATAAACACCAACATTAGCCGAGGACCAGTGCGTGTTTACACCTCTTAAGATCCTTTTTACGCTACCAAAACGTATAATTTACCTACAGGTCTAATGGGAAATTAAATATTTTTTATTAAATCAGACCACCCAAAAAATCAACTTTTTCAATGTAAAACAAGTTCCACGGTAAATATTTGACTTGAAAAAAAGTAAAGTTTAAAATCTTGAGTATTCAGGCATTTTGCGTAGGGTTTTCTAAACAAAATTTTTAATACAATGACCTGTTTAAGAAAAACTCAAAAATGTGTCGTGTTTAAAAGATATTTATTAGGTAAAATATAATAGAATCATAAAAAAAAATTGTCATAAACTCTCACCCTTATATTTTATTCTATGAATGGGGGAATGTATTATGGAAAAAGAAGGCTTAGTAATATTATTATTTTTTTTTTTGAAAGACTACCCAATTGCCAGTGATTTTACTGCGCAGATGACAATAAAACTGATTATTATTTTTATATAATCAAAAAAAAATTGCATTAAATAATAATCAATTTAAATTTTGAAACATTTGGATCGTCCAAAAACAAACAAGCTTGAATGCATAAAACGCACCAATAATGACTATGAAGATTATGCACATTAAACTGATTCAAAAAAATGATGAATTTTTATTTTCTTAATTATATCGAAAATATTGCTACAAATGGCAAAAAAAACCCTGTGAAAGTTTAAGCTCTTAATATTAAGAGGTGCCGCATCGCAAATTTCGATTTTCCATTAAAATAACATGGGAACAATATTCTCTTGCACTTTGGAATTTTATAGCTCACGTTGGTGACAATATTTCGGAATGACCAAGATATATTCTTAGAGAAAAATGAACGATCTACAAAAAAGGTCTCCAAACAAGTTTTTGATATATTTATTCCTTCAAAAGTTATTCGAGGTCAAAGTTGAACTAAAGAGAAATTTTCATATTTTTTCAATTTTTTGACGCAACCATTAACTTTATGAGAAACTTTTATAGGACATTTTTTGTAGAACACTTTTTTTTCTATAACTTATTTTTATAAAAGTTTGGATCTTTTTTACAGGTCCTAAGTTATTTGCATTAAACTGAAAATATTCGTAATTTTATTGTTTTAAAAGAATAATTAATATTCTCTGAATTATTATATTTTTAACATAAAAATTATTTTTTGTATTACTTAGAACCTATTAAAAATTATTTTTTTTATTTTAATTAAATAACATAGGATCTGTGAAAAATATCAAAAACTTTTATATAGATAAGTTATAGGAAAAAAAACTATACAAAAAATGTCTTATAAAATTTTCTCATAAAATTGATGGTTGCATCAAAAAATTGAAAAAATATTAAAATTTCTCTTTAGTTCAACTTTGACCTCGAATAACTTTAGAAGGAATAAATATATCAAAAACTTGTTTGGAGACCTTTTTTGTAGATCGTTCATTTTTCTATAAGAATATATCTTGGTCATTGTAGTATTGTCACCAACGTGAGCTCTAAAATTCCAAATTCCAAGAGAATATTGTTCCCATCTTATTTAAATGGAAAATCGAAATTTGCGATGCGGCACCTCTTCATATTAAGAGCTTAAACTTTCACAGGATTTTTTTTGCCATTTCTAGTAATATTTTCGATATAATTAAAAAAAATCATCATGTTGTTTGAATCAGTCTAATGCACATAATAACTATTTTCTTAAAATTATTAATTATATAATCTGGACTGCAAGGCCATTAGAGATCAAACAACTGTACAATTTTGTTATAATTTAAAGTATAGACCAAAAATTAGTTTATTTAAAATCAATGCAAAAGCAATAACTTATTATCAATAGTAATTTATCGTTATAATTAAGAGATAATAAGATTCTAAGTAAGGATTGCAAAATTGGACCAAAAATTCAATGCTGGTATTTGGTATTTTTTAGATCTTAATACCAGAATACCGGTGTTAAAACTGGAAGTAGGGAAAATATATTTTTTAGTTTAATAAAAGAGAATAAATATCACAAAAAAAAAATTTCAACTTATAAATTACGATAGTATATATAAAGTCACCAAAAAAGTAAATATTTAGTCTATGGAACAATTGAAAATCTTTGAACGGTGATATTTATAAACATAATTCATAAATTGTACTGTCATTAAGCTTGAAAGCAATTTTATACAAAAATAATCAGCTATCGAAAACGCTTTTTCAGTATCTACGCTAGTTGGTGATACTTTTAGCAAGACGTGATATAATTTTTCCAAATGTTTACTATTAAATCCATTAAATCTATTAAATTAAAGCATATTTGTACAAAATATATTCTCTCCTCTCTTCGTTAAACAATTAGAACAATTTTGTACAAATATACTATGGAAGGGGTACGATCAGTTGGAAAGATTAAGGGAAATGAAAGTTTAAGTTTAACATGGGGTTTATGGAGCATGTTCACTCTAGTCATTTAACCTTTTCGGCTAGCAGACGATTTTATTACTTATCACGAAATTTATTTTAAACTACTGTTTCCTACTAAAATTTTTTTCAATAAGTACTATTTTAATTTGAATAATAATTACCCAACAACATTGTTGGAGCATTAAATACGCTTAAGTAGGATAGTATATATATTTTTTGCAGAGTTTTAGTGTTGTATCACGTACACCAGTTGACCTAAGGAAGCTAGGGTACGACGCTCAGTACGACACGTACTTTAATTCCTGTATCTCCTAAACTATTGCAGATTCCATTATGAAATTTCTGGTGTATTATAAATGTACTATAGGCAACATTTTGAAATAAAAAAATCAAAAATCAAAATGGTCGAAGTTACTAAAATTCTGATTTGAAAAGTTTACTTCCGGTTTTCTATATTAAAAACAATAAAAATCTCCAGTTTTATTTTTTATTTAGAAAGAGCAGTTAATTTTTTATTTAAACCGCCATATTTAAAATTTAAAAAAAAAACGTTTTAATTCAAGAAATTTATTTCAAAAATACAAATTTCAAAAACGACAATTTTTTAGAAGCGTATAACTTGGCAAATAATCATCAATCGAAAAAAATATTTTGTATCCACATTCATACTTACTAGAAGTACAATTATGTCAAATATGAACAAATTTCAGAACATCACTTTTTTTTCGTTGTCCGCTTCACGTGAAATGCCCCTATAGTTAAATAATACTTTAAAAACACCAATTAGTGTTCAATCGTAGTCCATA
Organism: Sisyra terminalis; assembly: GCA_958496175.1. NCBI lineage: Eukaryota > Metazoa > Arthropoda > Insecta > Neuroptera > Sisyridae > Sisyra > Sisyra terminalis. The sequence continues at coordinate 10,093,178 of OY292274.1, forward strand.
CTCAATGAATAGTGTTATTTTTTCTAAATTGTATAATATCAAGAAGATGGTAATTTGAATAGATGTATTCAAATTCAATACCGACATTTCAACATCAATTAGTCCAGACAAATTAGAGATAAACGATTCCAAAATGCTACTGCATTCAATAGTTCATAGTTGTAACTCATCAATTTTGCTTTGAGAAAGTTATTTACGTTATTATTATGAACAATACAATACATTGATACTCCAACCTTTTCAATATTGCGACCATTTAGTTAGTTAGTGAAGCACTAAAAAGATAGTTGGTTCAAACGTCTAAGCTACCAAAGCAATGCATAATTTTAGCTCAAACAACTATTGAATGCAGTTTAATTAATTGTGGAACTATAAGAAAAACGTAAGCGAATATAATTTTCTTTGAATACGTAAGAATCGCCTAAATAAATAGATTCCAATCGTGGTTCTTTTCAACGAACCTCTATTGTTCAGATTGTTTATATATATAGTAAATATATGGAGGATGTTTCTTTGTGTTTCCAATACAGGTCAGGAGAAATTTATTGTCTGAAATGTGAGCTGATTAATTGCGTTTTTATTTGCTTCTTTTTTTGTTTGTTGGAAGATTTATAAACAAAAAGAATGCAAAAGCATCCAAGCTTTATAAGTCTTGAATTAAAATTTAACTACACCATCTTTAAATTTTTTAACTTATGGGGGGCGTTCCATGGTGACTGGTGGGACATTTGACTTTGAATTTCGACTAATTATGAGCTATAAATAGATGATTGAAACTAGTATAATCATAAAATGTATCTCATTTTATAGAAAAATAACCAATTAACAACATCACTTTATAAAAAAAAATCTTTTTTTAAGAAGAAAAAAATGTACTCCATTTTTTTTTTTGAATCTATCAATGAATTTTTCCAAGTTAACCATTTGTTGGCCTCACACTTTGATCATTTAAATTTTAAGTCAATTTAATATTCTCCAACTCCAACATTGAAATCCTACAAAGATTTCAATCAAGGACCCTACGACAAATAATCGGTGCTCCATGATATGTAAACAATAAAAAAATACATAAAGATACAGAAATGCCATCTGTAAAGGAGGAAATTTAAAGGTTTAGTAAAAAATATCTGATAAAACTAAACGATCATTCCAACCATCTCGCAATAAACTTATTGGACAACAGTGAGATGATAAGAAGGTTACAAAAATGGAATGTAATAGATTTTTCTGATAGATTTAGTAACTAAACAAATATTCCTATTAACTATTTATTGCCAAATTATTATTTCTTATTATATAACTTTATTTTTATACTAGCTGATCCCCGCGACTTCGTCTGCGTAACGGAGGTGTAAAACATATTTTCTTTTTAAATTTACTGTTTGTAGAGGTATATTAAAATTATTATTTCTTTTATTTCTTTTACAAAAAACATAATCATACTTAAAAACACTATTTTGTCAACTTTAAAAATACACATTTAAAAATTTAAAACTGTTACTTAGAATAAAATAGTTGTATACTTATAATGATCAATTAATTTTCAAAAAATAATTATAAATTTCTAAAAAGTACCTAAAAAAACGTATGCCTACAGTAGGTATACCTACCGTGAACCAATTAATCCGTAAATCAATCAGCATCTATACATAAATGAAAACTATCGTTAAGTTCCATAAGTCAGTCATAATTATAACTCGAAACAGTCAAAAGTTATCAAAATACTCGCCTAGATATTTAGAATATTAGTAAAAATCCCATGTCATTGTCTTAACTCTCAAATTAACCCTTTTCTCGAAACTATTTCATTACTCCAATGTATAAAACTACCGAGAAATTAAAATTTTTTCTATTGCACGAAACTCAGTTCCTCCATAATCAAGTATAACCATTGTGTATCTATGCACTTATTATTAAAATATCTGAATTTCAACTATATAATTAAACCAGTTTCTTTCAGTTCACCGAATAGCTCGCTACTCGATAGTCGCTCACTAATGTATTTATTTTTGAAAACGTATTTCGAATATTCAGGTTTACAATATGTGAAAGCCAAAAACTTAATACTCACTTATGAACTTTACCTTTTTCAGGTATATATATATTAGAATATAAATTTTTAAGCAGATCCTACGTTTTTGAATCTAATAATTAACCAACATTTTTTATTTTAAGCGATAAAACGTTTCGTCTATAACGAATATACCTTGACAATGAAATTTGAAATTTCGATTGTTTATTAGACGTTATGCCGTACAAACTTTGCCACCATTTTTCACTCTTTTTTTAGGGGAGGAATTATCAAAAAACCCTTTCTTAATATTTATCTGCATCGTATAAGAAAAACACTTTCCAACTTTCATCGACACAAATATGCATTTATATTGGATAATACAATGTAAAGCGAAAAATATGTCCTTCTTTATTTTGATTATCATGACTAAAAAGCAATTCAATTTCGCACATTTGGACGTTGTACATACAAAATTGTTGGAAACAGGTAGAAAACGTAGAAAACGTGGAAGGAAATAAGAATATTTTATATATTTTCAATAACAGTAATTGATTTTCAAATTTTTCTAAATACCAAAGAAAAGTTAGTTTGGAAGATTTTATATTTGGGTTGATAATGAAATATATGACAAAAAATTGCTCCCTTAATGTTTTTCAGCAGAATAAATAATTGCTTCAGGTCACAATCATTGGTTGATAAAAAATAGATTTTAAAAAGTTTGATTGTTGAAAAACAAACAAAAATTAAAAACTGCCTTTTTGGTATTTGGCATAAGTATCTAATACATACATTTTCATATTAATTTAGTGAAATAACGTTATTTAAAATGCTGTTATGAAAATGATATAACAAAAAGAGACACTTATTATTAATTCAATATTTAATTATTAATAACACTTATTAAATTCAAAATTTCGATTGTTGATTAACTTAACATTTTCTCATACAAACTTAGTCCCCCCATTCACTCTGTTAGGGTAGGAATTTAAAAAAAAAATGCTTATCAAATGTCTACTCCTTATAACGAATACATGGAATATTAAAATTTCATCATTCAGAAGGGATATATAAATACAGAACTTTATGTATGCACGGTTTTAAAAACGTATTTACTTAGTTTTATTACTATAATTATTATTAAAACTACTATTATTATTTTAATTTTTTTTTTTGTTAATATTTCAATATTGAACAACTCTAAGGGTCTATTAACAACAATTTTGTAAAAAAAAATAAAAATAAAAAGTTTACTGTAAGAATCGAACCCACGTCTTTATAATTAGGAGGAGCAAAATGTAAGCAATTACGCTAGTAACATTCACTAAGTGTTATATAAATATAAAGGTTTATATTTCAAAGAGGCAATTTTTTAAAATTTAAAATGGATTTACTGTGCTTTTTATCAGTTTAACTAAAAATATTTTTACAGATTATTTTCTAACTTTTAATTACCTTTCCAATGATATAAAACTAACCAGTCTAAAGTAAAAATTTATGTTTTCATTCCTAAGGAATACCTTCCCTTATTATTTTATTGGTATGATAAGTAGTCTATAGTATGTGGGAAATTGTGTTGTATCTTAATACCAAATTTTATTAAATTCAGTTGTTCCGTTCTTTAGTTAAATCGAGACACACATACAAAAATTTTAAAAATGTTAAATTTGGAATAAGGGCCTCTTGAAACAAATATTTACCCTAAAATTGGGTTCAAAATCGAAATGTACAGACAGACGTAAGAATTTTATATATTAGTATAGATTTTACTTATTTATTAATGTTTCACATTATTATTAGCATTGATATTGTTATTATAGACTATTATTATTATTCTTATTGCTAGTGTTGATTGTTTTTATGATTGTTGTTATTGCCATAAGAATTAATATTAATGTTATTGTTGCTATTGATTGTTTGAAATCTTTGTACTTATATAGCACTAATCTGCTGGGACTAATGCTTACATGTGATTGTCTATGGATTGAATGCACTTACTGCAACCCTATTCAGATTGTGCAATGTATTTGGAAAAAAAAATATTCTCATTTATTTTTTAGTAAAACCCTCACAAATTCTGAAACATAGATAAATTAATGAAATTCAAATAACACTGTTACATTAATGGATGTTAAAGTAATAAAGTTACAAAATTAGTCTGTGCATTTTACTTTATTTCATATTGGGTGTTTGTGTTTTCTATCTGGCAATTTTTTCTTGGCTTTCTTATTTTACTTTGAGCGAAGCACGAATCCGATGTATTAAATTACCATCGTGTGAATAACAAATAGAGAGTTAGCCACGCTGATTGAAAATGTATGTAACTTGTTTTGTTGTTTCAACGACTTTATAATATAAAACTCAACTCTAACTTTACACTGAACATAATGCTTTCTTTTCACGAGCGCCCGACTGATCTAACTGTTATCGTTATCGAGGAAATTTTTCAAGAAATAACGCAGACAATTGTAATTTAGATGTAAATGTAATAGATATGAAATCTTTTATATGAGAATGCAAAAAAAAAACACTGAAAAACTAATTTTATTACCTGAATATATGTTCATCCCCCAAATTTATGGACTTCTTTATGAAAGTTCCAATGATGATTTTCTCTTTTCAAGGAAATGCGATTTGTTTTTTTAACGTTTACGAATGTAACGAAATAGGCAGTGCGCGGCCTCAGTGAAAAGATCTTAAATATTTACAGACGAATGCAAACATAAATCGAAAATATTTCGTGATCGTCGTCTCATTTTATATAAATATTATTTCAGTTGGGCGTTTCCTTGCAATGAAAATATTAACATTTATGACAAAATGACTGAGAATAAATAGGCGAACAGTTAATAATATAAAAATAATAATTACCGCACACTGATCAAAGTCTGTTTGACGTTCTTGTACCCAGTATGTAAATTTGCTTTTGGAATTTCGACAGATATTTTAATAATAAAATCAACAATTCAAAGATGAAAAATTTAACCAAAAAAATATTGAATGAAACTGGCATCGTTTATGTTATTTTCCCTTTGACTATATGAATTTTGGCTTATATTTTACAAAATTAGATGAAAAATGAAGACGTTTTATCTACATTTTTTTTCAATTAAAAAAAAATATCATAAATCTTTTACGTACGTCAAATCTATATAATTATCGATCGCATAAATAATCAGAAAACACATACATCTACATACTATAATTTAGCACGGACGGTACAAACAACGTGCATGAACATTTCCTTTGACAAACGAAATAATAAACTTAACGTTTCCAAACATCGCGTGCGTTAAAATTGTTTGCATCTAAATTGCAATCAGAATATGCAATTCAATCTTATCTAGACTCAAAATACATCCAACTTGATAGAATATTATTTGCAATTTGTCACGGGATTGAAATTAATAATATCACATATATCGATGATTTTAAATTTTGTTCAAAAAAACCTTTTTTTAATTATTCACATCCCGACTAGAAATTACTTTGGGAATGCTCAAGGTATGCATCGGGCCCTCATTGGGTCCCGATGGGGCAACTCAAATGGAGCCCAATGGAGCATGCTCAATAGGGAAATCCTCATTGGGTCCTATGTGGCCCAACTGTGAAATATAAAAATTATAGTGTTTGGTTTTCCCCATTGGGTTCTATGTAAGCTCTCAGCGGAAAGTCTAACGTTGAAATTAAAAATTACTGAAATTGTTTTATGGTATAATTTTAATCCAAAATAATTAATTGCTAATCGAAATTTTGAAATCTACTAATCAGTTATGGTTTTAACTCTTCATTTTTTTTTTAAATAAATGAATTAAAGTAATAAATTAAATATGCTTTAACTTAGTGTGTTGAAGTGATAATGCTTATTAGAGAGAGATGGGAAGGAGAGAAAAAGTTAGCATGATCCCTAGTGTATTTCTCTACTGTTAAGTTTACTGGATTTCTTATTTGTTATATGTGCACTAGACTGATTCAAAAAAAATGATGGTTTTTTTTTTCTTAATTATATCGAAAATATTGTTGGAAATGACAAAAAAATCCTATGAAAGTTTAAGTTCTTAATATTAATATTAAGAGGTGCCGCATCGGAAATTTTCGATTTTCCATTTAAATAACATGGGAACAGTATTCTCTTGCACTTTGGAACTTTATAGCTCACGTTGGTGACATATTTCGGAATGACCAAGGTATATTCTTGTAGAGAATTGAACGATCTACAAAAAAGGTTTCTTACAAAGTCTTGATATATTTATTCCTTCAAAAGTTATTCAAGGTCAAAGTTGAACTAAAGAGGAATTTTAATATTTTTTCAATTTTTTGACGCAACCATCAATTTTATGAGAAATGAGCACTTTTTTTTCTATAACTTATTGCTATAAAAGTTTTTGATATTTTTCACAGATTCTAATTTATTTAATTAAAATAAAAAAAAATGCATTAATGATTCTTATTTTATGGATACTTTTAATATTTGATAAAAAAATTAATTAAAATTTAATATAATAAAAACATCAAATATTAAAAGTATCCATAAAATAATAATCATAAATGCATAATAAAATGGATAAGAATACCAAAAATTTAAAAAAAAAAATTTTTGTTAAAAATATAATAATTCAGGGAATTTTCAGTTTAATGCAAATAACTTAGGACCTGTGAAAAATATCAAAAACTTGTATAGAGATAAGTTATAGAAAAAAAGTGCTCTACAAAAAATGTCCTATAACATTTTCTCATAAAATTGATGGTTGCGTCAAAAAATTGAAAAAATATTAAAATTTCTCTTTAGTTCAACTTTGACCTCGAATAACTTTTGAAGGAATAAATATATCAAAAACTTGTACAAAGACCTTTTTTGTAGATCGTTCAATTTTCTACAAGAGTATACGTTGGTCATTCAGAAATATTGTCAGCAACGTGAGCTATAAAATTCCAAAGTGCAAGAGAATATTATTCCCATGTTATTTAAATGGAAAATCGAAATTTCCGATGCGGCACCTCTTAATATTAATATTAAGACCTTAAACTTTCACAGGATTTTTTTTTGTCATTCCCAACAATATTTTCGATAGAATTAAGAAAAAAAAATATAATTTTTTTTGAATCAGTCTAATGTGCACATATTATTGTATCAGTTAATATTTTACCACTAAGAAATATTATAATTGTTATTAGCGTAGTATAATAAAATGGAATTTATCTCTAAAGTTATTTAAAATTGCTACATAAAAACAAATCGAATACAACTTGCGAATTTCGGCGTTTATGAGCCATAAAATATCGAGAATCAATCCAACGATTTATCAATGTATGAGCATCAAATGACTACAAAATTTTCAGATGCATCTAATAATTCGAAAGACTATCAAATATAAGCAAAATTGAAGCTGCATTAGAAAACAATAATGAATTATATGATATGAAATTGTTCAATAGGGCGCTCAGGCGATTTCTAGTCGGGTTATTATGTTACTAAAACTACAAATGTAAAAGTAACTGTCTATTGGCTTATTGAACTTTTCAACCACTTAACTGATTATGATGAACTTTGGTGCAGATATAGATTAGACCTTGGACTAGGATTTGGTAAGCTTTTTTTGTCACGGCAAAAGCTTGAGGAGATATTAAAAGGGGATGAAAGTTTGTATGTGTGCTCGTTAATATTTTGTAGCTAAGACGATGAAATTTTGTCTTGAGAGTTAATAGGAAATAAATACGCATAAATTTCATCATTTTAGAGATGTTGATTTACATGTGGGTGAAATAGGGGATGAATATTTGTATTAAAGTCGAAAAAAATCGATCTTTGCTTACCATTTTAGTTGGAGAGAAGTTCATGATAAGGAAATGTCAAGAGATTTGTGGGGAAAAAGCAAAGTATTTAAACATTTTTCGGCGTCTGTAAAACTTCGAAATGGTATTATTTTATTGTAAATAATGATTAGGTATCTTAATCGCCTATTTTGTCGAAAATCTTTATACTTTCGTATTCTTTACTTTCCAAAAGAAATAAAATAAAAATTAAAAATTCTTGAAAATTGAATCAAATATTTTACAAAAAAACAATACAATTTCATATCTTCGATATTCGGAAAATAAACTTCATGTAACCGAAGACGTAACGATAAATCACATTGAGCAATCCTTTTGTAATAATAAACACAATGTTTCGAGAAGCGACTGGACCACTATGAGTGTCAGAACAAACGTTTTCTGGATTCGTTTAATCCAGAATGATATATAGTTGTCTGCGATTGAGAAAAATATTGTGTATTTTAAACTTGATGTATGAAATACTGACTAGCATTCGTACTAGAAAAGTACATTTGAGTTAAAAAAAAACAACTCATTAAACGAATTTCTATTGTAATAACAGAAAATGTGTCACTTTCCAGGACTATGAGACGGACAGTTTGGATATGCGGGATTTTTATGTAAAGTTATCATTTCATGATATAATATTTAAATATTATCCTGTCGTTTAAGAAAAAGGATAAAATTGGGCTTACATATAATATGAATGCTTTTCAAATTCAGGTTAAATCCTGTACGTAAAATTTAATGAATAGACCCTCATCCAACTGGACCATATGGTGTATTTATTTCATTGAAGACTCGATCAATTTTTACAATAAAAAGAGTCCCAATAAAAAGAGTCCCAATGGTTCAACCTCAATGACAATACCAACAATAATTGACACTAACGAACAATAAACACTCAGCGATGTGGAACTTTTTGGTCGGTTGTGTTAAACGTCTATAAATAAAAATAACTTACATCATTTTCGAAGGATAAACCAGGATAATTCAAATAAAAAAGAAGTACGCAGGTAGTAAGATTTCTGATTTCAACAAGGGATTATTTATGTTCAAAAATCGTAAAGCCATTATGTCATTTTATAAAAGATTTTTTATTTAGTATGTTCTGCAAATCTATTAAGAAAATAACCATTCATGCATATGCAAGAGAAGCAATGCTTACTATCTTATTATAAACGACTACTAAATGCTTTAATTTTTAATTGTCCAAAAAAATGGATTTATTCTTTTCAATTTTCAATATGTTTTTCTTTGATATTAATTAGTTTTATATTCAATTTTGTTTCCTCAAGTTTTTTTCACTTCTGTTTTTATGAAATTGCCAATTGGGTTATTAAAAAAATTATTACAATATTCCCGTTAAGATTGCACTTGTAATTACTTAACTTTAAGGTACGAATTTACAGAAAAAGTGAAAATAAATAAAATAAAATAAAATAAAATTTTACAGACAATATTGTTGATAGTTACACAAAATAATTTTATTAGTCTATTTAGTGCCGCATTCTAGTTATACTGAACGGATATTAAAATGACCGGAAATGGGATATTTAAACCTGGAGTGATACGAAATGTGTTAACATGATATTTGATGTAATATTGTAGCAGGGTTTTGTGGCCGGAAGGGGTAGTAGTAACGTGGGAGTTGAACAGGGAGTTTAGGTGGTCTCCACTGTATTAAAGCGTTAACTGATTGTTAATATTTAATCGAGTTAATTTATGATCAACTCTATATTATACGCTAAGCTAATGTATGTATACTATTAATTTGAAAATAGCTGTCGTTAATCGTTGATCATTTAATTAAAACCTAGCTGATATAAAGTCGTATTTTATACTTTTGAGACAGTTAATTTAAAACATACGAAACGTTTTTATCATAGCATCAAAACGATATTATAAAATCATAGAATATTTTCGAGTTAAACTTCGAAGTAATAATCAAAATAAGATTTTTTCCGCTGACTTTGAACAGTTATACTGTGTATACAATATATGGAATATATTGCGGTTTAATTTATGTTGTATAACTTAATATAATAATATATAAAATCCATACCATAAACATAAATTTGAACAGAAGTTCAAATAAAAATATTTGTGACGTATTGCCCGGATACAAATTTCGATTGCCAAGCAATCTTCCTCAGTGGTCATCAAATAGTTTGGATCACTCAGTAACTGCTTTGTGATGATTCACAAAATAATCACGGATTGACCTCAATTTATAAGTCTTGCCTCTCTCTTTTTGCGATGTGGTTATGGAGGGGGGGTGTTCCCAAATTTCCTTACTTTCACCCAATCCTTTCTGAGGGGCAATCCTTTGTTACCTATCTTGGCAAATCTTTTTATGAGCAACTTCGAACTGCAGGCGAAATGAAATTCTGTTCATTTTCCTAGGGTTTGGTACAGATATGTTGACGACGTTTTTGCTATTTATGGTGAAGGGACAATAGATCCGGACAAGTTCTTGGATTATCTAAACTCAAAATAGCCTGGCATAACATTTACGGTAGAAAGAGAAAAAGATGGTAGTTTACCATTTTTAGGTCTGAAAATAACCAGAAACCAGGGTACCCTGGTTTTTGATATCTACAGAAAACCAACACCTGTAGATAGATATGTTATGGCTGAATCCGTATGTCATAAGAGTAATAAACTGGCTGTTTTCCATTGCTTGGTGAATCGATTTGGAAATGTACCTCTGGTAAAAAATCTGTTGACAAAGGAATTAGAATACATTAAAGGTGTGACGACCTTTAATGGATACTCTACTAAAATTGTAGACAGAATCCTCAAAAGGGCTCTTTGCAGGAAAAAACTATCAGAAACCACTTTACAAACGGTAGAAGGACCAGAAAACCGTTGGTCTGTTTTAACTTATTATCCAGGGATTTCTAAGAAAATCGAAAGAATATGGAAACAGTTTGGAATAAAGGCTGGATATACAATCAAAAAGTTGGGTGGATTTGTCAACGGTTCCAAAAATAAAATTCCAGACATACAAAAATCAGGAATTTATGAAATCTCTTGCACGGGCTGTGATAAAAGCTACAGACTAGAAGACAAATAGGGGTTATGTATAAGGAACATCTGGCAAACATAAAATATGCGAGAGTGGAAAAATCATGTGTGGCAGAACATGCACTGGAAACAGGGCATACATTTGGAGAAGCTAGACTTACAAAAAGTGTTCACTGCACAAACCGATTGGATGCACTCGAAAGCATAGAAATTGTTAAGAGAAAGGGAAAGGTAATAAACTGGGAAAATGGGTCAATTCAAAATTCGGCACTTTTCAGGTTGCTCACGAAGGATTCGATGAATGTAAGGAAATTTGGGAACACACACCCCTCCATAACCACATCCCAAAAAGAGAGAGGCAAGACTTATAAATTGAGGTCAATCCGTGATTATTTTGTGAATCATCACAAAGCAGTTACGGAGTGATCCTAACTATTTGATGACCACTGAGGAAGATTGCTTGGCAATCGAAATATGTATCCGGGCAATACGTCACAAATATTTTTATTTGAACTTCTGTTCAAATTTATGTTTATGGTATGGATTTTATATATTATTATATTAAGTTATACTACATAAATTGAACCGCAATATATTCCATATATTGTATACACAGTACAAAGTAATAATTTAGCAAAGCAATTTCTTTTCAATATTGGAAACGTTAAAGCAGAAATTTTATACTCATAAAACATAGATTTTTAAGAATACAAAATACGTTTTAATGGTTCTAATACTAAGTGAAAAATTCGAAAGAAATTTAATGGAGTTTAATCGATAATTGATTCCGAGCAAGTTGATAATATAATTTTTTTTTCTCTTCAAGAACACACTTTTCCGCCAACGAATACAACCACCACCCATAAAGGTCAATAAAAAGCGAGAGGTGAATCCTTAAAATTTTCTTGCGATAAAGCAATAGACTACTGTTTTTCCAACCTAAATATTAACGCATTTACTACTCTTATACATGAGTACCTACCTCTATTTCCATGACAGTAATAAATTCTTCTATTACTAAAAATTGAAATAAAATTAAAGTCATTTTTACATTCAGCACATCCAAAAACATAAATACTCCAAAACCAAAACTGCTCTCAATTTTTTTGCAAACTTGTGTTAACAATGAAACACGATGGAATAAGGAAAGAGTTAACGCAAAAAAAAATTGATTCCAAGTTTAAGTAAAGTTATACTGTTGGCAATTTTAACTTACTAAATTATTCTGAATGTTAAGGGTTTTAGTTATTCTTTAACTAAGTTTGAAAATACAATTTAAATAGAAAATTCTATTTCCCTATTCAACCAAACATCATTAATTATAGTTATTGTAACAGAAACTTATCTTTACAAGATGTAGATATGTTTCCTGATATAGAGTTTAATTTTTACGCGGAAGCAATGTTTTGATGGCACGCAATCAATGAATTTAAGTATAAAAAAGGTGATGAAAAAATAAAATATTGAGGTGAATATTTTTTCCTTCTTCTTCTTAATATTTATGTAGGAACTTCTTTTTAAGTTATCAGTTCTATCTAACCTTTAAGCTACGGCAATTTTTCTACGCTCTAGCAAAATGTATATTACTATAGCATTTCATTTAATTATACAAATATTGAATGTTGATATTTAATTAAAACTAAATCAGAAGTGTTAAATTTACACATTCTCTAAAATTTGATGTTACGTAAAATACAATAAAGTTAGAATGTTTAGGTATATGATACGATAGTAAATTTCAGGAGTTTAACACTTTCTAATTCATATGAATAATTTATAATATTCGGATCAGATTTTGAAGAATGTTTTGACCATCAAGAAGGGGTGTTATTTATAGATTGTCCTTTTAATCCTAAATCTCGACTTGATTAAATGCTGAAATGTTTTTGGAAAAAAAACTTTGCATTTTGTTTTTGATGAAAGTTTTATTAATCCAATAGAAAATTGAACATTTGAAGCAATAAATAATTTCAGTTATGATTAAAAGTGAAATAATATCACAAGTTTTTTATCTTAAGTAAAATATTGGCGTCCGATTTATGAACTAATTGCATTTGTCGCGCACGAACGACAGCGTCGGAAAGTGCAACCCTCTTTTAATTAATCAAATGTTTCTGATACTATCTCAATTCCTTTTTTTTTATTGCCGGCAGGGTGCCAACAATTCTGTCTTATAATTGAGAAATATTTGTAGCGACATTTATTTTATTTTTATGGACTATGACGTGGTCAAAACACTTATTGTTAGAAGGGCAGTCATTAAGTTCAAACACAAACTATTTTTAATATCCCTATATAAGTTAACGATAAATACTTTTCCAAGTAACGGTTTCAATCAATTTTATTTCTCGGTAAAGTTAAATTAAACACCAATCCATTTTCACATCGTAGAAAATAATATGGAACGATTTATAATTGAATTAATTTTAACAATATTTCTTCGTAGCGTTTCAAATTTTTATTGTTATTATTATGATCATTTTTGTATGAGTTTAAAAACGAATAAATCAATTTATGAACGCTTTTCATATTAAATTCCAATCTTCTTTCAGCAGCGAAAAATTGGTGTGTAACAGAATAATAAGCGCATTAAAATATTTTTTTTCTTTTGTGAGCTGACATTTCAATTACCTTCATCTATATTTTAATAAGAGTGGAAAATTTTATCTTCGAATGCGCAAAATGCTTGGCAAAAGAAAATAAATCGCTGATTTTTATTAATGATTTCAATACCGACGAAATGAGAAAAGGAACAAAAAAAAGCCAGCGTTTTTCATTGTAAATTTTCTTTAGTCTTTTATAAATGTATTTTTTTTTTTTGGGAAAATTAACTTTTCAATTAACTAATTAGGTTTTGGATGCAAGCTTTTGCAAAATACTTTAATATTCAAAGAACATGGGACAGGGATGTACGAGGGCAGGGATGGATTGTAAAGTAAGCACCTAGCTAATGGGGGTAGCGCATGAAGTCTACCAAGATCTTTTATTAATATTTCAACTGTAAACTTTCAAAGGAGTATTTATAATAATGGAAACTAAAAGTCGATATATCGGTTATTTTTCATAAGTTTTCAATGATTATTCTTACAACGCACTTACCTCGACAAAAGACAATAAGCAATATGCATCCCAAAAATATTTTTATTTTTTTTTGTTTTCGTAGCCAAGTATTATCTTAGATTTTTCTAAGTAGTTCAATTTACTATCATTTGCTTCGTGTATTGACTTTAAAATGTTCAAAAGAAAAAAAATATTTAAAAAAATATTTTTCGATTGACAGCAAAGTTACCATTGCTTTTTACAATCCTAGGGATAATACAAACAGATGCATACAGTCTTTGTCAAAGGAAAGTCTATACAGTGGACCCCCGATAATCCGGCACCCCCTGTAATCCGACATGGTCTATTATTTATTATGTATTGAATATTTTTTTGACAATCTTCGCTACACATAGTGAAAAAAAATACTACTATTAAGAAATTTTGTTTACCTATAATGTTTATAATAAAACAATAAATATTGATGTTCTTTTCTCAAGAAAATAATATCAATATCAATAAAATGAATAGTTTTTGATTATTTGTGTGTACATTTGTTTGTACACAATTATTTCCTAATGTAAAGTCCTAATGTAAGTAAAACGTAAGCTCTCTATTGTGTTGCTTAATTTACTAAATTTGACATATACATACATAATGAAGTATGATTTGTACTTTCAGTACTACAGTACATAATATGTATATAACTTGTAGAATCTTATCATTGGAACTGTAATTTGTCGGATTACAAGGTACTCTTTCGTAAAAATTCCGGACTGTAGGGGGTCATAGGCAGTACTCTATAATCCGATAAATTCGCTAATCCGACTTTGCCCCGCAAACTGTTTGTTGGATTACCGGGGGTCCACTGTATCATAATTTCTACCCATTTTTTATGAATAACTTTGAACAAGAAAATGCAAAGCAATGTCGCTCAAACTTTATACAAGGGTAATGGAAAGATGATAACGACGGTTTTGCTATTTTATTATCGGAAGGATTTTCTAAATGTACGGTTTCCCGATAGATACTTGTTTACTTTTTTGGAATTTAAAGATGAGAACAACTAATTAAATAATATATAATTTAACATTTATAGAAGGCTAATGCATGCGGACATAAGGTCCAGTTAGACATAGGAATCAAAAGATTTTGTTTACCTATAATTAGTGTCCTGTTGTTACTGAAGGGTCTATTGGAGATAATTAAGATTCTATTGACAAAGTGGCAGGTCTTAATAATTGTCCTACCGGTCTATTGTAGTTTATTGTAAAGAGGGACTGTTTGAAGTCAATAAGGCGAAGGTAAACACTTATTTAAATCTGAACTTTATTCGAAGTTTAGGAATGAAAACAAAATAAAGGTAGAGTACATTAGAAATTGAATAAAATATATATTATCTGTCACAGGTAAAATAAAATTTGAACCAAGGTTTGAAAGGATTAAAATTGGATATTAAATGGAGATTGTTTAATTTCAATTGAATTTATAGGTGCTTTTTTTATATCATTTTAAATAAGGTCATTTCACTAAATTAGTATGAAAGTTTAATACTTATGTAGTACTTATACCAAATAGGCAATTTTAAATTTTGGTTCGTTTTTCAACAATCAAACTTTTTAAAATCCATTTATTTATGAACCAATGGTTGTGATCTAGAGCAATAAAATATTCGGCTGAAAAGCATTAAGGTAGCAATTTTTCGCCATATATTTCACTGTCAATTCAAATAAAAAATCTTCGATACTAACTTTTTTTCGGTATTTAGAACAATTTGAAAACCAATTATTGTTATTGAAAATAAATAAAATATTCGAATTTACTTCCACGCTTTCCATCTATTTCACACAATTTTGTATGTCCATCGTCCAAATGTCCGAAATCGAATAGTTTTTTAGTCATGTTAACTAACATAAAGAAGATCATTATTTTTTTTCGTTTTACATTGTATTTTCAAATATAAGTGCACATTTGTGTCGATGAAATTTGGAAAGTGTGTCCTTATACGATGCAGATATATAATAAGAAAGGTTTTTTGAAAATTTCTCCCCTAAGAGTAAAAAACGGTAGCAAAGTTTGTAAGGGATAACGTTTAATTAACAAAACAATCGAAATTTCAAATTTAATAATCAATCAAACTCCATTAAAAGCGAAACGTTATTACTGCTTAGTATAAAACAAAGTTGATTTATTATTAGAAACAAAAACTTAGGTCTGCTTAAAAATTTAAACTCTGATAAGTAGATATATCTGAAAAGGTTAAATTAAGTTTATAAATGAGCATTATGTTTTTTGGCTTGACATATTGTAAACCTGAAAATCCGAAATTCGTATTCACAAATAAATACATTAGTGAGTGAGTACCCTTACCAACCTTTTGAATGCGTAAGTGAGGATAACAGAGCGCATCCGCGTAGCCCATTCTGCACGGTCGCACGGCAAGATAGCCAATTTATAAGAAATGATTTTTTTCTTTTTATAACAAAGGCAAGAAAACTAATCTGTACGAAAATAACACAAAAGTGCAGTCAAGGCAGATACTAAGAGTGTTGGTCGCCCTTATGCAAAGACCTAATGTGCCGCCTCCATAAATAATTTTTCGGAAAAATCATTTTTTTTTTTATTTTTTAATCGACCGAAAGAAATTCAAACTCTCAGCTTAACACATTTTTTGGTAAATTTAATCAACCGGAATTTTCCAAAATTCTTTTTTAATTGGCCTGGATATATATTGAAGTTGGTCCCATCGAAATATAAAAATTCAAATCGTCTTCTAAAAGTGAAATAAAGAGGTTGATTGATGGCTTTGTACACTAAATTTGGATAACATTCATATTTTAATCGTTCAATTACGTCGATTCGTAATAGTCACTTTTTCGATTCACTAAATTTCAAATCCTAGCGATTCTGATAAAGTTTTCACATCTAATTAGTACTGAAAATCAGGAAACAATATTCTTTGTATAATACTTAGAAAAAAATAAGAGAATATTAAGAGTATTAGAATTCGCAACTCTTTTCTGTAACTGATCTAGCTTATAAACTATAACTTCTCTACCAAACTAGACAGATATTTTATAGTTATTTTCTGAACAAATCGAAAATAAAGAGAACAAATTACGAGTGAAAACTCACATAAAAACTAGTAAAAGAAGAAGCGTTCAACGCAAGAAAATGATATTAGTTTCTGCAAGTCTTCTTGATTAAAATAGAAAAAAATTGCGTCGTTGAACAAAGAATAAAAACTTCTTGAAATAATTACGTGCAAACGCTGAAGATAACTCGATTTTATTTTTATTCAATTACAACGTTTAACTCAACAAAGTAAATTTTGAATTTAATATCCCGGAAATTTTTATCTGCTACGTAAAAAAAAAACTCGAGAAAATATTTGCTTATTTTCTTACATTTCATTTTATCAAATAAATTTATGAGCTTTATACAGGTGTTTCACTGCTAAAAATACTCAATTTCAAACGGGAAAATTGTATTATTTCATTTTCCGATTCTATTCTCGAACAAATCGCGTAAATTTATTATACTCTTTTGCTTTCCTCTTGGCTTATTAATGAAACTGATAAATCCACGTTTATTATTCACCAAATTCGGTGTATTTAAAATAAACTTTTAATCAAGCTCAACCGTTATGCAAATTCATATATTTTGTTAAATATTTCTGGATGAAATGCATTTCATTCAAATGCACAATTTTATGGCTTCTTTTCGTAGCTTTTATTTCTAACTATTCGAGTATTATTCATTTAGTGTAGCAGCGAATATTTTAATAGAAACTTCAGCACATTTTCAACCGTAAAAGTTTCGATCTGGTGAAGTTAATGATAATAATCAAGTATTCGTCGTGTTTTGCAACTTTCACCCTGGCTTGATTAACTAAAAGTTTTTATTTCTTCAGGGGGTGACCGTTTTTGCTGCTCTGGGAATGATTCGTTTCTTTCAACGTTCATTTAAAATGTATATGTTCACAATACGAAAATTCCCTCAACATTTACTTTTAATGTCCATCTCTTGGTTTTTCTTCGTATTGTTTTCAATGTTCATTATGAGAATCTCATAATCGTTGGACCAGATTCAACAAAAACTTTTACTATTGTACAATTTTCACTTGATCAAAAGTAATTGTTTTTCTTCAAATATTAAAAAAAATATTAGTTAAAATTAATATTAAAGTAAAACAAGCGTTAACTTAACAAGTTTAAGCACTAAAGATAATAAAAATAAAAATGTTTTCATTCGTTATTAGAAATTATTAATTCCTTAACTTTTTAACGTTCATTGTTATATTATAACTAAATTACAAAACATGTTTTTAAGATATTAGAAAAAAAGTTTTCAAATCGATTTATTACTTTAATTGAGAAGTTATCCAATTTTAATTGTGACAGTTACATTTGTCTTATTTCCTATCAAAACTAAAGCCATAAATTATCACACAATCGAAATTAACGTTAATTTAACTTTTGCTGTAAGCAATGTGTAATTATTCGAAGAGATAAACTGTTATATCGCAATATAAATAATACGCATCGCATGCCAATGACATAAATTCGGTTCTCTCGTACCGAAAAATTTATTGCACACACTCTATAAACTTGAAGTAGAAATTGTAAGAAATTCAAGTAGATAATTTTAAATTGAAATAGTTAAGTAAATGTATTGAGATTTCATGATTTTCTAGATAAATGAACATATTAACCCTACAACTAAAACTTTGTAATTCAAGTTTCTCAACCAAATCCTTTTCCCTTATAGTTTTGCACAAGTTTTGTTTTTGTTCAATTTTATTGCTTGTTATATATTTTGTTTAAATCCCAGGATTAAGTCTGTTTTCTAGTTTCCCATTAGTTAATATATTTTCTAAACTTATGATACCATAGAGTAAATTTATATGAATAATTTTATAGTCTAAATAAAATTTTAAATGTTTCATAAAATATCAGAACCTAACGGTAAACTATATCAAAAAGTACATTCTACTTCTATATATTTTTTTTTAAATCCTTTATTGCCTTCTATATATTTACAATTTATATACTATGCAATGTGCTAACAAATTTTGGTGGCTTATATACCACACTTGAGGTAAAAACCGTAGTTCGACCCTGGTGTGGTATTTTCAAAACATGTTGAGAGGGTCCAACCAATGTTAGGACTCTCGAGGAATTTGTTAGGAGGTCGCGAGGCCAACGTCGTTTCAGCCTACGCGGCATGTTGTCTGGATGAGTTTCAGAGGAAAGAATTTGGGCATTAGAATTAGGATGGTCGACTAAGGGTGCACCTACATTAGATCCGTATTTCTCCCGATCCGACGTTGTCCGATAGTCGGACGACGTCGGAAGAAAAACAAACATGTTGATGTTAATGCTAGTACCTACAATTGAAACGAAGCTCCCGAATTCTCGATTCTTGACGACTCCCGACACTATCCGATTTGACGGCCGAACAATCATGTTTGTTTCCAGTCCGACGTTTCTATTCCGACGCATAGTTATTACAGTTAAAACTTGCGGAATTCAAAAAGTTGGTGAGTGAGGTGAGTTTTTCTTCTGAGCTGACACATACCCTGAAGTTTGATTGGCCAGTTATGTCGTTTCTTATTCCTCCAAGAATGTAGTCAAATGTTTCAATACTCATACGATGATATTCCCTGAACTTAACCGGGCAATTCCGCATAGGTACGCAAGTTGTAAAAAATTCTCCTTTAGATCGATGTAAATTGAATTCATGGACCCATGTCTTTATTCTACGTCTCTTTAGGAGGACGTTATTTTCCAGCAAAAACCAGTACAAAAAATCATCATCAGAATCACTCATTTCGCTATCACGTGTTTACTGCAATAGCTGCTACTACAGACTGTAGTAGAACGGTTCGACAGTATGCAGTTAAACGGGTCACGTCGGGATCATTATAGACATTCATGTCTGATGTTATCGGACACCGATGGTCGGACAACGTCGGATCGGGAGAAGTACGGATCTAATGTAGGTGTACCCTAACTTGGAGTGGAATTTTTTGGAATCGTTGTTGGACTAAGGTAGTGACAAAAGGAAAGTTGAGATCATTTTGTATGATTCGGTTGTTAACATAATAAGGAGCATTGATTATTCGACGAAGGACTTTTGATTGGAAAGATTGGATAATTTGGATGTTGGATGGTTTTGCAGAGCCCCACAATTCTGCTCCGTAAGCCCAGATAGGTCGTAGTAGAGTTTTGTAAATGATGAGTTTAGTTTTTGTATTAACTGAAGATTTAGGTCCTAAAAGTCTACGTAATAGTCCGTATCGTTGGTTTAGTATTTGTCTTTTGAGTTTAATATGTGGGTTCCAGGTTAAGTGGCTGTCTAGGTAGAAGCCTAAATAACGAACCTTGGAAGCAATTGGGATAGTGTCGTTGTCAAAGTAAATCGGAGGGTATGTCAGTCGTCTTAGCGTGAATGTTATCATCACGCTTTTTTCATTTCATGCATATAAAGCCAGAAAAAGTTACCATCCTAATGGGCAGTTACAGTATCCGGTACTCATTTTGGGAATTCGGTACTCAATTCGAGCTTCTCGTGCTATTTTCGGTTTTCCCTACGAATTCTTTGAATGGAGGAATTACTTATGAGAAATTCAGCATTCTTTAGTCCCTGTGCCTCAATAGTTACATCAGAAGTAAACATACAATTTCTTATACTGAACAGACGCCCATCTAAAACTACCACTAATTTTGGAATTTTGAAATAATTCCAAGTTAAAGTTTTATTAGTATCGAATTGTGTGCTAATAGCTGAGATGGGCAGATTTGCTTGTAGATCCATTGTTTCAGAATCTATCTATAGTCAAATTTAGTTTTCATTTTTTTGTAAATTTCTTTAAGTTTAGTATATGGTCGTTTTTTTATATAGCTAGGTAAAGATTTAATCGGTTTATGTCCTTTTTCTCAATAAATAGTTCATTCATTAAAGGTTGCAGTGGTTCTAAGTGCATGAACATTTATTTTCAATCTTTTTAACAGCATTCAAATAAAATTACGGGGTATACATTGAAAAATAAGAAGTTTTGTTTTTTGGGACACCCTAATAAACAAGCAGGGGTTAGAAATTAATACATTAATAGTACAGATAATATGTATTTAGTAAAACAATGATGGAATTATTTTGGCATTACTAACACAACACACTTTTAAATTATATAATTAGACACTCCAATTTTACTTTGAAGTTTGTTTTCCCTGTTTATAGCGGTAATATTTGTTTTTTTTAAATAAACAAATTTAAAACGAAACATTTATTCAATATAATAATTAAGTTGTAGGCAATAAGGACGAAGCTTCTTGTGGAATCTTATTTATTTTATCGCCAACGTTTTGTCAGTCATTCCTGACTTCTTCAGGGCTCTTTAATGAAAATACATAACATTTAAAAATAACAACACATTATTGTCAAAATTATAAATAAATAAATTAAAATTCAAAAGTTTTAGTCGATATAAATCTAAGTTAATTAATGAGAAATCTAACCAAAAAATAATTAAATTTCAATAATATTATTTAAACACTATCCAAAATTAAAAATTACTCCACAAATGTCATAAAAATAAGCTGTAAAATGACCAAACTGATAGAACAACAAACCAAGGATACAATTTGGTTTTGATAAATAAATTTTTTTTAAAAAACATTATTGAAAAAATACAAACACACATGGCTCAACTCAGTTATAATAATAATAATCAATCGACTCGCTTACTATGCATATAGCACCTGTCTTATTTTATGCTTATTTTTATGACATTTGTGGAGTAATTTTTAATTTTGGAAATAAAACTTATGAATTGTAATTTATTTATTTATAATTTTGACAATAATGTGCTGCTATTTTTTAAATGTTATGTATTTTCATTATAGAGCCCTGAAGAAGTCAGGAATGACTGACGAAACGTTGGCGATAAAATAAATAAGATTCCACAAGAAGCTTCGTCCTTATTGCCCACAATTTAATTATTATATTTAAAAAAACAAGAACTTAAACAACATGGACATTTATTCAATATTTTCAAAATCATTTCATTTTTTTTGGTACTTGGATTATTAAATTTAAAATTTCTATTATTAATGGCCACATGTTTTCACACTTAAGCTTTCCCACCCCTTTTCACACTGTTAGGGGAAGAATTTTAAAAAATTAGTTCTTAAAGGATATCAAAATCATATAAGGGAAAAACCCTCCAAATTTCACAACCCTACGACCAGCAGTTTAGGCTGCAGCTTGATAGATCAGTCATTAAATCCGGTCGTACGATTTTATATACAGATATAGATTTAAACTTTAGAATATTATTTATCATGTCAGGACTACATATTTTCTATAAGTTTCAGCGACAATTTGTCAATGATAATAACTTTGTTAAACTTTTAATGGTCCAAGTTAACAATTTTCTATCAACAATTTGTTTTGAACCTTTATTTTCCAGTATCATTCAGATTTTATAATAAATTAATTTAGTGTAGAATTTTTAATTGTTGATTGTTAAAACTTTTCTCAAATCATTGTAATTCTTTTTCAATAAAAAATATGTTTTTAAATAAGTTGATGCAAACTTTTTAATTAAAATCTAAGTGTGGAATGCTTGCAAGTTCAATGTTGATTAAAATTTGGAATAAAAAATACAATAAAATCCAGCTTACTAGTGAAAAACTTTTGTATTTTTGGTGCAAAGAGGAAATAAATTTTATATTTAATTAAAACATGAGTAAATTAATTGCAAAGTTATGAACTGTTCAGCAGATGAAAGAACTTAACGTTATTTATATAATGGTGGTGGAAAACAAATTTCCCTCACGTATTATCTGACGGTTAAAAACTTTTCAACTTTCATCAAAAATGTTTATTTTATCTTAGTGATGTCTAAAGGTTTCTTGCAATACGATGGCAACTTGGACAAAGTTGATTGATATTTGCTTTTAATGTAATTACTGAAAGATAAAAAGAAAACAAATTTTATTACAGATTGTAACTTGCAAAACAGAGATTCCATTTGAGTATGATACTTTCTATTGAATTTACAGATTTTCGCTACTTCGCCTGCAAAGAATGTTTTATCGATAAATTGACAACATTTTCTGTTTGCTGAAAATTACTTTTCCGTCGATAAATAAAACAAAATTTTAAAAATGAACATGGTTTCCCTTCGTCAATAAGGTTTTATTGTTTATAGAGTACATAGAAGTTTTCAAAATTTTAAACACTATTTTTTTTTCATTGATAACACGAATAATATTATGGACAAATAGACAATAGAAACTTGTAGACGATTTTTTTGCAAAAAAATTGATTTGTGTCAAGTTGCAGTAAAGGCCAATTTCTTCAATGCACTGGACGGTCATTGAGTTTCCAATTTAAGAACAACTAAATTTGATATGATTTGAAATTCAAATCCTTAAGAAAAATTCTTCATATGCTTTGGAAAAATCTGAAGTCTTAGAAAACGATGTCCAATCAATCTCTTTTCATCCACTATAAACTATGAAAAATGATCAAATGATTCACACTATTGAATTATAATGGTAATCGAATCATCTTAAATTAGGATTTTACTTTGAGTGAATTGAATCTTCATTCTTTTGTTACCAATAACATGAATATGAATATGAGAAAGTATTGAGATTTGCAGACCATTTTTCTATGCAATAAAATAATGGTTTCGAGTTATCCTAAAGCCCAATTTACACTATTTCTATGTAATGTTTGGTCATTTAGTTTCCAATATAAAATCATTAAATTTGGTTTGATGTGAAACTCAAGTTCTTCTGAAAAACATTACAAATAACATTGAAAAATGATTCAAATTCTTGAAAATGATGTCAAATGGATTGTTGTTGATGAAAACTTTGAAAGAAGTTGAATAATGCAAATGATTTAAGTTTTGAGTTACATAAGTTATAATAATATGATCATCCAAAATTAGAATGAAGCTTTGAGTATATTGAAACAAATTTATGAAAGGAAATTCCACTCAAGTAATATATAAAATTTGTAAAATGGAAGTTTGAATATTATTAACTTAGTGTATGAAGCAACATTGTCCATATGGAAAAGGCCGTTGTTACGTACCATGCCGTACAAACGGGTTTACACCAAATGGTTGTTGCCTTAATAACACCTACAGGGGCCAATTTATGAACTTAAATGCCAGTAAATAGATCCCAGATTAAAATTACTTGTCTACGTGGCCTGCACTTTAAACGCTTTTACAATGAATGAAACAAACGAAAAGGGTGAAACTCTTGACACCCAACCCACCCCTAGAACTGGAAACAAGAGAGAGAACTTTGCTTTGCGAAAACATAACTACAATATTCAACCATATTACAATTCATAAGTTGGACACTGCGAGAATACTTAAGCTCTGACTTATACAATTGTACAACATCATAATGTGATTGGAACGGGGAGCTTACAGTATTAATAGTGTTTCCTCAACCATTTGAAACGCAACCCCAAACCAACTTCATCTTAAAGCACGATAACTTTCAGGAACAATTCAAATATTATTGTTATCACTATTATTGCTTTATACACATATTATGACGTCTGCTTTTATGTTTTGATTGGTACTTAAGTGTTAAATGGAGAAGATAAATTGAATTTGAAATTCTATTGAATAATGAAACTTCACTTTATTGATGTTGTAGTAAAGATGAATTGAATCAATTTGAGTAATTAACTTATTAAATTAAACTTCTAATTTACCACAGACAGACTTACAATAAAGGTTCAACATAAAAAAATGCATACCATTAGATTCATGCATATTATTTACAAATTCTTACCAGGGATCAATAAAGTCACCATACCTACATAATCAAACAAATAAAATTGAATACAAAGCTCAAAGTATATTAGTTTTGTACTCATTTTTGATGTAATTTTACTAAATAAAATCAGAAAAAGATTTAAACTTAAAATATTTCTCCATTACTATCAATGAGTTTAATATAAATTCCGCGAAATAAGCGATGAGTACTCTGATATTGCGAGAACAATTTTTCAAGCGATGCACTAATATCTGCTGACAGAATATACTCTTTAATGCACTTTTCAGAGGCTATTATCCAATAGGATTGCATGATTTAAAAGTTTGAATTAAATGAGTAAATGAAATTTTGAAAATATAGTTCTCTTTGTATACTGACGTCATTTGAGGCTTATCGATACGAAATCTTATGTTAAATGATAGAATTTGTTTAAAAATTATTTGAAATATACACCAAAATCTAAGAATTTCAATTAGGGGCCGTTCATAAAATATGTCACGCTAAAATAAGCTTTTTCTGATCCCCTCCCCCCATTGTCACGCTGTGTCACACTTTCTGTAACCTCCCTAGAAATATTTCGTCATAAAACTAAGACCCCCCCTGAATATGATAAATTTCAATTAAAAGTGTACAAATTTCTATATATATTTAAAAACTCTATATATTTAATATTTACTAAATACGAAATGAATGACTTTTTATCATGATAAAAATTGAAAAAGAAAAATAGTCGAAAGAAATATTAATTTAAAATTTTTTGACGAACGGCGAACGCCACGTTACTAATGACCCCCCCCCCTGTCACATCTTGTCACACTCAGCAAGATCCCTCCCACCCTTGTATGCGAACGTATTTTATGAATGGCCCCTTGTTGAGTTGGAAAAAATATTTCCATTTAGTTGAAGGTAAATAAAATAACAAACTTAGAATATTATTACAATTAATGTAATAGTATAATGAATATTGAAATAAAATTGCAATTTTAAGTTTTGAGTGTTTCAATTCCCATGTAATAATGTTGGAAGGATGTTTGGGAATGATTTAAAAATTTAACATCGCTACAAATGAATCATTTAATTAATCCGTATAATTAATTTAAAATTAAATTATGATTTGTAATCATAATTTTTTTATCTTAGTAAAGAAAATGAAATCCAGAAATTGTAAGTACATACCTTTGTTGATTTTGGTGGAGTGAAGGGGTGGTCGTGACTTTCTGCAGTGCAAGTTAAAATATTGCAACCTTTTAAAATAAATAAT
Organism: Sisyra terminalis; assembly: GCA_958496175.1. Taxonomy (NCBI): domain Eukaryota; kingdom Metazoa; phylum Arthropoda; class Insecta; order Neuroptera; family Sisyridae; genus Sisyra; species Sisyra terminalis. The sequence continues at coordinate 10,119,150 of OY292274.1, forward strand.
TTTGATTAAAATAGAGTATAAAGGTGCAAAATAATAAAAAATTAATATTGCTTTTTGCGCGTACAAATCCATTAAAAAAAGCTCACATTCATAGCACTGAAAAATTTACTTACCAGCAAAGTTTACAAAAAATAATTATATATTATTAGTTGAATCCGCCAGACGTTGTCCAGCTAATCCATATTACCTATAGTAGTTGCAAATAAATAGCTTAGATTTAAAAATATGTTCTTGAAACATTAAAAACTTTTCCCTTAGCAACTCGCAGCATCCTTGCTGAACCTTTTATAACTTTTCTTCGAGATATAGATTTTTCAACTTATTTTTGAGAAAAATTGCTATAATTCTAATATCACTACACGATTTTAAATATGCTGACTTTTGATATCTTAAAAAAGAGCTTTTTTAAATAAATAAATACATAAATCAAAATATCAAGTAGTATAAGTGATAACCAATTAGAAGAGTTGAAAATGTTTAATAGTAATAATGAATATGAATCATTTATCTTAAAATAGTTGATCAAATTACGTCCAATTTTAAAAAAATCTACGCGAATTTGCTCAAGGGCCTAGAAGTATAATTATAGTGAATCGAGATTTTTGAGAAGTCAAGGAGTTAACATTACGCACAAGTTTTCAAATCATTTTTTAGGTATAGATGGTAACTGTAATTATACTTCGCGTCTCGCTCTCATGATTACATGTATACATTAAATTGATTCAAAAAAAAATATGATTTTTTTTCTTAATCATATCGAAAATATTGTTGGGAATAACCAAAAAAAAATCCTGTGAAAATTTAAGCTCTTAATATTAATATTAAGAGGTGCCGCATCGCAAATTTCGATTTTCCATTTAAATAACATGGGAACAATATTCTTTTGCACTTTGGAATTTTAGAGCTCCCGTTGGTGACAATATTTCGGAATGACCAAGCTTTATTCTTGTAGAAAATTGAACGATCTACAAAAAAGGTCTTTGTACAAGTTTTTGATATATTTATTCCTTCAAAAGTTATTCGAGATCAAAGTTGAGCTAAAGAGAAATTTTAATATTTTTTCAATTTTTTGACGCAATCATCAATTTTATGAGAAAATTTTATAGGACATTTTTTGTAGAGCATTTTTTGTAGAGCACTTTTTGTCCTATAACTTATCTTTCTAAAAGCTATTGATATTTTTCACAGGTTCTAAGTTATTTGCATTAACCTAAAAATATTCGTAATTTTATTGTTTTAAATTAATAATATTCCCTGAATTATTAGATTTTTAACATAAAAAATATTTTTTTTATTACTTAGAACCTGTAAAAAATATCAAAAACTTTTATAGAGATAAGCTATAGAAAAAAATAGTGCTCTACAAAAAATGTTCTATAAAATTTTCTCATAAAATTGATGGTTGCGTCAAAAAATTGAAAAAATATTAAAATTTCTCTTTAGTTCAACTTTGACCTCGAATAACTTTTGAAGGAATAAATATATCAAAAACTTGTAAGACCACCTTTTTTGTAGATTGTTTAATTTTCTACAAGAATATAGCTTGGTCATTTCGAAATATTGTCACCAACGTGAGCTCTAAAATTCCAAAGTGCAAGAGAATAATGTTCCCATGTTATTTAAATGGAAAATCGAAATTTGCGATTCGGCACCTGTTAATATTAATATTAAGAGCTTAAACTTTCACAGGATGTTTTTTTTGGTCATTCCCAACAATATTTTCGATAAAATTAAGAAAAAAAAATCATATTTTTTTTTGAATCAGTCAAGTATACATGTAATCATGAGAGCGAGACGCGAAGTATATTTTCAGTTACCATCTATACCTAAAAAATTATTTTCAAACTTATGCTTATTGTTATCCCCTTGACTTCTCAAAATTCTTGATTCACTATAACTATGCTTCTAGGCCTTTGAGCAAATTCACGTAGATTTTTTTAAAACTGGACTTAATTTGATCAATTATTTTACGGTAAATAACTCATAGTCATTATTACTAAAAACATTTTCAACTCTTCTAATCGGTTATCACTTATACTACTTGATATTTTGATTTTCTTATGAGAAGCAAAATGAAGTATAAAAAATTTGTTCAGGTTGAATTATTATGTATACTACTAGTTGGCATTTTCATCATAAATACATTTTTCTTGTAAAGCTCAACGTATGTGCAAAATTTTATTAAGCAATTGCATTCTTCAGATCAATAATACACAAAACAATTATCTTGAATCCCAGGAATGTCGACAGAATATTGCTAGGGTGAAATATTTGGTGTGACCGATTTCAGCGACCCATGATTTCGATGGAAGAATGTTTTAGTGAGCAGAGGACGAAGTTTGTGGTCAAACTAGACAAAGCTCTCCGTTCTCGAACGCCATATGAGGTTATTGGGAATTGAATTTGGTTTTAATGAACGAATCAATCTGCAATCTGAACATATTGACGTTCAATAAATTAAACCGACAATTAATATTTTATTACCGTGTTTTCGCATATAAATCTTCCAATAATCTAAGCAAATCAGAAACAAAACGATTATTTGCAATTATAAAAAATATGATTTTTTTTTGGGATTATTCTTCTATTAGAAGTTTCATCTTTATATAAATTTTTGAAATCAATTTTTAGTGAAAACTTGAGAAATATCAAAACATAATAATTTAACTGTTGAATTTTGTAAAGCTAAAGAAAAACAACCAAAAAAGAATTGTTGGCTTTAACTGGAAAAATAAATCAATATTTCCCTTTTAACGTAAATTTCAATCAAATTGATCATATTATTACTTACGTCTCAAAGCTAAAAGTAAAATGTAAGCCTGCATTGTTCAGATTATAGATTGATCAGACGGGCGTAAGAAAGATAGTATACCTTAACTTGTATTTATAACTTCCTCATAATGCTTGTCGGTACATAATAAATAAATACTTTAATACAAGTACCGGATTTATTCGATCAACCGTTGTCTGATCTAAACTTATGTTTCAAAACTCTGCTGTTTTTCAGCTTAAATACAAAATATTCTTGAATACATTAGCTACCAAACCATAACTAGACATCAAACATTGATTTTATAAGCCGTTTCAGGTAGTTTTCCAGTAACAGCAAAGTTTCAATTCAAGTATTGTAAAAACACAAATGTTAGTTCAATTTTAAATTTGTCTATAGTTTTCATATCATTTACGTTTCCTGAAAAATATTGTTACTGTGTTTTTTTTTATACTTCATGACATTTTCAAGTCAAAGCTTTGGATCGATAGTATTTGAAAACGAGTAAACATTTTAATGCAAATCCTCCGTCAAGCAGGTTGAAAACTTTTATGATAAGCCACAGCATACATATATTTATGTACGAATATGGAATTTCTCCTCATAAATGTTTGCCTTATTTTATAATTTTGCGCTGTCTGGCATTCATGAAATAGTCGAAAATATAAATTCTATTTTTAATTTTCCTCTGTATGATACGGTTCCCGTTTTAACAATTTAATCTGACAAATGATAATAAAAAGTGGCACAAAACTGCAGATATTAACGAAGCAGAAACAAAAGGAGGAAAAAAGTTGAGCCATACAACACCGTAACTAATGCTGTAATAATGACAAATTTAACTACTTATGTTCGCTAAGAAATGAGAGTAATTATCCAGGAAGCTCGGGTTCGTTGGAATCAAGTGCGATGATGCAAGTCTCATTCCCATCTTATTTCGCTTGTCGTTCATCAACACTTGAGCGAAAACAGGATAAAAGCCACTGTTCACTGTTCAATATTATATGAAGCAACTAAAAACTCCTGCATTAAACTTGCATTCTTTATTGATCTATTTTAAAAGCACAACTCAGTAATTCCCATTCAATTAAACACAAAAAATTTGACTTTATTTTTTCAAATAAATCTCAATTTATTCAATCAGCTATCATAATCGAATTGATAAAGATATATTTTTTTTAAGTTTTTTTGTCTAACAATAATTTTTAACTTTTTCAATGTTAATGATTCCTAAAGGCCCCTATTCGCTTTTAGCAGTTCTTTACTTTCCACATACCCTTCAACTTTCATTTTACATTTGAATTTGATGCTCATACGACTTCTGAAAACTCCCTATGTCAGAACTTTATTCCATTTAAAATCATTTTCTTCCCCCATATTTATACCATCCCTCAATAATATCAGTCAATGCCATTCATCTTATTTCTTCCAAGAAGTATTTATTCATGTTATGAGTTTAATGAAATGTTTATTTCAAGTCAAATATTGTTATGAAAATTAAACTTCTTTTTACCAAGATTATTTCAATTCAATTAAGCATTTCAATGTTTATTCTATATCGACATCTAAAAAGCAAAATTATTTTAAATTTACAGGTTTATTTTATGTCCAAAGTAGAAATAATATAAATAAAAAAAAACTAACTCAATTTAAACTGAGTGATTATAAATATGTAAAAGTTGGAGTTCCGCAAGGAACTATTCTATGACCATTATTTTTTATCTTATATATTGACGATATATTTGATGTACTACCAAAAAACAACTTAGTTTCTTATGCTGATGACACGGCTGTGTTATGTTGTGGTAAGAACTGGGGAGAGGTTAATGTTCATTTATCGAATTGGTTAAAAAAATTGGATGCTTGGCTAAGAAATAATCAATTATCATTAAACACAGACAAATCTACCTTTATTACTTTCGGAAGCTATGTAGATAGTATATCAGTTAAATTTCAACTGTTTATTAGAGATAAAGAACTAAAAAGAGTAACAAGCTGCAAATATCTTGCTATATATTTTGACTGCCACATGAAATGGAATATTCATGCTATGGAACTTGCAAAAAAAAAACAAATATTTTACATTCCTATTTTATAAATTAAATAACTATCTCCAAGCACCTGTTCTAAAAACAATTTACCATGGTCTTTTTGAAGGCATGATTAACTATGGAATTATAGCGTAGGGTGGGGCCTACGACAACTCGATAAGACAACTAGCTTACATCCAAAATAAGTTAATTAACAAAATATATATCAACAATCAATTGACTGCGCCACTGAAAATACGAGACTACTTTATAGTTAGAGCTCTTAGTTTTTATCATAATGATTGTAAAAAACTTCATGCTGAAAGACTGAGTAACACTAGATCTAAGCAGCTAGTATTGCCAAAAATTAAAAAAACTATTCAAGTCAAAAGTGCTTACTATGTTGCGATTAAATATTTTAATATGCTACCAAAAAGATTACTACCTGTTCCAAAAAGATATTGGGGAAAAAGCTGGGAAACTGGATTTTCAAATCTAGGACGTAATTTTTGGAAAAATAGCTTTAAGTAATATTGTAATATATCTTCTTTAAGTTTGTATTATTGATTTGATTAATTTTATAAAATATACTATTTTTGTGTAAATTTTGTAGCTCTTCTGGTTCTATGAACAGGTGTAACGCACCTCTATAGAAATTCCACCAGAAGTAAAAGAATAAATAAAATTAATAAATAATTTTCCTCGTAAATTGTTGTCAATTTCATATTCAACTTCATATTGTAAATTATTCAATATTGAAATTTAAATTAATCGGAAATTGACCTAAACGAAATCATATATGATAGAATAATTCACAACAGATGTGAATTATTCTAGAGTCAATTTAGTAAGAAAGCTATACGGGAAAGGTAAGTGTTCAATTGAGTCTTCTTCGTTACTATTAAGTGCGGGGCACTGATGCAAATTAAGTTTTTGTTCATTGGTTTACTCTGAAATTTTAAATTTGCCACGTAAATTTTGAGATACTAAACGCTGAAAACCGAAACAGCTTTGGAACCCCTATTGTAGACATTAGAACACCATATTCTCTCCGGAAACGATAGCTCGAGGAAGTTCAAAATTAAGTTTCTTTCTTTGTAATATAAAAGATACAAAAGGAAGTATTGTTTATTTATCTTCTTCTATTATTATAAAGAGAAAAGATTTGATGGTTTGTTTGTTTGTAATTAATAGACTCCGAAACTATTTTATCGATTTGAAAAATTCTTTGCCTGTTGGGAATCTACACTATTTCCGGTGAATATGGGCTATATTAAATTTTCAAAAAAGTTAGGCATCCATACTAAGACTGCCATAATGTGTGAAAAAATTACCAAAAAAATTTCTTCCATCGCGTGCGCTGGTGATTTAACTAAAAAACGGAACATCCGAATTTATTGAACTTTATATTAAGATACAACGCAATTACCCACACACGTTAAGCTACGTAGCATTCCTTAAAAATAATAACGGAATCTATCCTCTACGTAAAATCTGAGGGATGAAAAAAAATATTTAACTTTAGACAGGTGAGTTATATATCATTGGAAAGGTATTTGAAAGTTAAAAGATTATATGTATTAATATTTTTAGTTGAACTAATAAAAAGCACAGTACATTAATTTAAAGTAGAAAAATTTGCTTTTTGAAATATAAATTTTTTATTTATAATAATCATTCAATGTAATTATATGTTCATAGCGCATTTTCTTACGTATCTGACATTCTTATGCTCACATAAAAGAGACGTGGGTTCGAACCTTTAAGTAAACTTTTTTTACATATTGTTGAAAATAAATCCTAAGGGATGGTCAAAAAGAAAATATTAACGAAAAAAATTAACAGTAGTAGTAAAAAAAAATAACTTTAATAATAATAATTATAAAGCTTAAAGTAAATCCGTTTTTAAAACAGTGCATACATAAAATCGTGTAGTTATATACCTCCTCTGCCAGACGAAATTTTAATATTCGGTGTATGCCTTATAAGAAGTAGGCATGTGATATGTTTTTTTTTTTTTGAAAATTCCTACCCTAACAGAGTGAACGGGGGTGACTAAGTTTAAATGAGAAAATGTTAAGTTAATCAACAATCGAAATTTTGAATTTAATAAGTATTATTATTATTTAATAAATAAATAATGAATTAATAATAAGTGTCTGTTTTTGTAACATCATTTTGATAGCAGCGTTTTAAATAACGTCATTTCACTAAATTAGTATGAAAGTTTATGTAGTAAGTACTTATACCAAATAACAAAGAGGCGGTTTTAATTTTTGTATGTTTTTTAACAACAAACTTTTTAAAATCTAATTTTATGAACCAATGATTGTGACTTGGAGTAATAATATATTCTACTGAAAAGCATAAAGGGAGCATTTTTTGTTTTATATTTCATTATTATCAATAAATATATGAAATCTTCCAAACTAACTTTTCTTTGATATTTAGAACTATTTGAAAACCAATTATTGTTATTGAAAATAAATAAAATATTAGAATTTACTTCCACGATTTCTATCTATTTCCAAGAATTATGTATGTACAACGTCCAAATGTGCGAAATGGAATTGCTTTTTAATCGTAATTTAAACATAGAGGGTCATATTTTTTTTCGTCTTACATTTTATTTTCAAATATAAATGCATATTTGTCTCGATGAAATTTGGAAAGTATTTTTCTTATACGATGCAGATATATAATAAGAAAGGGTTTTTTGATAATTCCTTCTCTAATAGAGTGAAAAATTGTTTGTATAGCATAACATCTAATAAACAATCGAAATTCCAAATTTCATAATCAAACTCCGTTAAAGGAGGAACGTTATTACTGCATAATATAAAACAAACTTAGTTTATTATTAGAAACAAAAACTTAAGGTCTGCTTAAAAATGTAAACTGATAAATATACTTGAAAAAGGTAAAGTTAAGTTTATAAGTGAGCTTTAAATTTTTTGGCTTGCACATATTGTAAACCTGAAAATCTGAAATAATTACATTAGTGAGCGAGTACCCCTTGAAATCCAGCAAACTAAAAGAAAATACTTACCGACATTTTTATGGTAAGTCATAATGATAAAAGAAATTTAAAATCCTCTTCCAGAGCAAAAGGCATACGCCAAATCGTGTATGGTGAACTCTAGACTATCCAATATGATTTAATTATATGTATTTGAAATTCAGATATTTAAATAATAAGTTTATAGATAGATAATGGTTACACTTGATTATAGATGAACTGGGTTTCGTGCAAATGTACAAATTTCAATTTCACTGTTGTTTTGTACATTGCAATAGTATACTAGTTTTTGGAAAAATGTTCCTTCGGGAATCGAAACAATGAGATGGAATTCCTACTAACATTCAAAAATCAAGACCGTTAACTCCTGTTATTTTGACGCGAGTATTTTGATAACTTTCGACTTTTTTACTCATAATTAAGACCGACTTTATTCATCTTGGCGATATTTTTTATTTATGTATAGATAAAATGTTGAAAATGCTGATTGATTTACGGATTTTTTGGTTCATTGTAGGTATTCCTACCGTAGGTATACGCAAAAGACATACTCTTTTTAGATATTTATAAATTTTTTTTGAAAATTATTTGATTATTACATTGAAGTATTTTATTCTTTGCAACAGTTTTTTAAATGTGTCTTTTTCAAGTCGACAAAATAGTGTTTGTAAGTATGGTTACGTTTTTCGTAAAAGAAATAAGAAAAATAAAAATTTTCATATACCACTACAAATAGCAAATTTGAAAAGAAAATATAATCTACATTAACGTTACGCAGACGAAGTCGCGGGGATCAGCTAGTTAAATATAATATTAAAAATAAAAGTTAGGAAAACAAATAATAAAGTAAGAAAATGATTATAATTGGGTAAATAGCTTAAATACTTAAAGTTATCAGTCTATGGAATATTTCTCATAAATTTGAAGTGGCCAATAAAAAAGGCCAGTGGTGAAAAGATAAGTGCATATAGAGACAGGAAAATCGGCTTGTGAATATTGATTCAAAAAATATGAAAACATTAGCGAAAATGTTTCCAGACTTAGGCGATGTGCCAAGAATTTTCTAAATGCCCCAAAGAAATGTTTGAGACGATATTTTAAAATGAAAATTGTTTTCCAAGTATGGTAGGATGAGGTACCGGATGGTTTGTTCATTTAAATGCCTGGCGATTAATTAAAAAACATTTATCTCAATATCTATTTTAGTGATAAAACATTGAATTTAATATTCATTTTTCCTTGAACATTTAGTATTTATTTTTATGACTTTCCAGCTGATCGTATCAAATTTATGTGACACACGCATGTAGGTGCAATTACACCCTTTTTATAACAAACGATTTTGGTAAACATGATGTACACCCCAAAGGACTTTTAACGATTCCACCACAGATAATAAGTTTATGGGGGTCGGAGATGCTGCAGGGCATGAAACCAACAATCTTATTGTGTCAGACTTAATACTTTGTTTAGTCAAGGGGATAGAAGCGCTGGGTTCGAAACAGATATTTAAACGTACGTCACAATTTTTAACGCCACCATTCCAGACACTTTTGTGTTGAAAATATTTTTATACTGTTTAATTGGACGCGGTTTATTGACATTAAATATTGGAAATATAAAAGAGAAAAGGAAAACGATGCCTTCGTTTCGACTGGGATGAATGATGAATACCTTTTCACAATAATCTCTTTTGTGTTGGAACACGTGTCTATAGATTTTTTCACATGTAGATTGTATAGCCATTGTTCAATTTTTTCACATATATATTGTATGAAAGAAATTGGATAAAAATCATGAGTAAATTATTATTGTTTAGTCAATTCGTTATATGTTTATCTTAAGAATTGAAGTTTAATTTTGATACACATTTATAGGCGACTAATTTCTTATGTCCTGGCACTATAGAAACGACCTCAGATAAATTTTGGAGTTGTTTTTCTGAACACTGAAATGGCATAAAAGTGGTCATTGAAAATCTTCCAGCATCTCAACTTTGCCCTTTCACCCTTAAGAAGTTCATGCACACCGACGTGTGCAGCTCACTTACGTTCTAAAGTATTATGGGGTCGTCACAGGTTTCTCTTGTGCAGTGATGTAAATTTTAAAACTTTTATAATTTTCCTAAACCAGATGTAAAAAGGCAACGAAAATTGTTTCATGGCGTATGTAGGTATTACTCTTAAAACAGAAGATTCATTTTAAAAAATAATCTTTTTTATATATCATTTACTTCGCAATAAATTGATGCGTTTCAAAACTTTGAATTTTCATTAACTTAACGTTTTCATAAGTTTGTAAGATAATATTGACACTTCAACATTTACTTCCGTACTTATTTGTGTTATCGATTAAATTGATGACTCAGTTCAAAACAGAAATAACCCTGATTGATATTTTCTGAAAGTATTTTGTATTTTTTTGTAGATAAGAAAATTTAAAATAGTTTATTTGGCTTTTATTCTAAAATTGTTATGAAAATAAAAAGAACCAAATGGGTTATTTTCTAACAAGTTAATCAAAGTTTGTTCAAAACATTGAGCTCGTTTATCACAAAACTTTGATTTTTGAGTTGTTTCAATTTTGAATTCAGCCATCGAAATATTCACTTTAAACAAAATTAAATTAAAAATAAAATTCCCTTCAAAACATAGTTTAAATGGGATTATGAACCTTTGAAATGCAACAATCACCAATGAAAACAGTAATTTGCTATACAATATATACAGTAGGGTGGGTCAAAAAAAACGTAATTTTTTTTTTTACAAGTGACACGGAAAAATGGGTTCCTAGCCACGTTAAAAACATTCTCATTAAGTATGAGCTTTTATTTTTAATAGAAAGATCCTCCGCATCGCAGTTTTGTATTTTTTTCTCAGTCCAATAGAAATAAATTCATACCTCATCATTTATCGACTGAACAGAAAATGTTTTGAAAGAATTTTTTAGTAAATTTAATGCTCTACAAAAAAGGTATTCTATATTTTTTCCGTAAGCCTCACCATTTGAAAGATATTAAGGATTTCATTTTGATTATTTTAAGACAAATTTCATTTTTGTTTATGAATTTTATAACTCAACAATAAATTACTCTTATACAATGCGTAAAACAAATTTTTGTTGGATATTAAGTGCTCTATAAAAATAGTGTCTTATATTTTGGTGATTAAATTAACCCTTCAAAAGATATTCATCATCAAACTTTCATGTGTACGGATTTTAAAAGTTTTTGATGAGATATTCGAATAATTTCAATTTAATTTATAATTTTCATATAAATTTCATTTTTTGTCATTAATATAAGTATTATATGAGTTTTATTTTCAAAATTTTGAAAATTTTTCTTCAATTATTCTAAACATTTCATTTTTAATCATTAGAAATCACAATCCTAGGGAAAATTTTTCCTCTAGAGAATTTTTGTTTTGTATTTTATTTCTTCAAAATTTTTCGAATATCTCATCAAAAACTTTTAAAATCCGTACACATGAAAGTTTGATGATGAATATCTTTTGAAGGGTTAATTTAATCGCCAAAATATAAGACACTATTTTTATAGAGCATCAACTATATGTTTTATATATATAAATATATATATAATATATATATATATATATATATATATATATATATATATATATATAAAGGTTTATATTTCAAAGAGGCAATTTTTTAAACTTTAAATTGAATTTGTTGTGCGTTTTATTAGTTCAACTAAAATATTTTGACAGATTATTCTCTAACTTTTAAATACCTTTCCAATTATATATAACTCACCTGTCTAAAGTAAAAATTACTGTTTCCATCCGGAGGGAATACCTTCCCTTATTATTTTTTAGAAATGATAAGTAGCCTATCATGTGAGGGAAATTGTGTTGTATCTTAATTTCAAATTTCATTAAATTCCGATGTTCCGTTTGTTAGTTAAATCGGGACACACAGACAGACAGACAGATAAAAATTTAAAAATTGTTAAATTTGGAATAAGGTCTTCTTGAAACAAATATTTACCCTAAAATTGTGTTCAAAATCGAAATGTACTGACAGATGTACGAATTTTATATGTTAGTATAGATATGATCAAGATTTTGATAAAGATTGCTAAAGATTTCTTAATAAAGTTTTAAAATTCTTTCACTGTTGAATGAGTTCGAGATTTTGGTGTTTTTGACGCTTCTGATGCTGCAATTAATGTTCATATACAATTAGAAAGTTAAATATTAAAAACATACTTTTGAATAATGTTATTTTTTTCAGAAAGTAGGTAATAATGAAGGGTTACTTTGCATAAATTCCTAAATGGTTCTGAGAAAAAAAAAGAGTAACTATTCTCAGTTTTGTTTTCCTGTATAATGTTTTATTTTGCAGTAGTTTTTTAAAATCACATTTTCAAGTGTAAGATTCTTACGAAAGTGAAGTTAAAATAAAAAAATTAATTATGTTTTTAAAATTCATTGAAAAATGAACGAAAAACTAGCAAGTGATATGGTTTTAAAATATAAATAAACAATATTCTGAACAGAAAAACAAAGATTAAAACCATTTGGAACTGTTGTGTTGCTACTGCAATTATTGATTAGGAAGCATTTGTAGCATAATCTCGACTGTTATTCAAATCAAATGAGTCCCAAGTTAGTCGTATCTATAACCCTAACGATTCTCTACCAATCAGGTTTAACAGACATTTAATGCGGAAAAGTAAAATTTACAACAAAATGTTGTCAGGATAATAATTGCGACTCTAAGTTGAAATAATTGTGAGCAATTTATAAAGTAGGTTACTAAAAAGATAAAGGCTTGAGTTTAATTTGATGCCATATTTTCTATTCTAATGAAGCATTAATATCTTGTGCTACGTCTGGATTGTGTACGAGCATTGCACTGTGAAATGTGAAAAATTATGAATAATAATTGCGGAACATTCGTCAAACGAATGAGTTGCAATAACGTTTAACTGTGGAATAATATTTTAAAAGCTCGTTATGATACGGTTTTCTTTTCAAATCTGGTGAGAAAGTTTGTCCGGTGTATAAAAATGAGATCATTAGCGGAAGACATCAGCGATTCATGGCGTGTAGTTGCATCGTCGCGATGCCAATGTTCTGCCTCACGTGGCACCTCTTTTGGCGGAAACGACACCCATAGGAGTCAAAGATCGTTGCATGGAACAGAGAAAAAACCTATCACAATCTATGAACCAAGCGAAGGCACTCGTTAAAGTTTACATGATTTTTTGATTGAAAACTTCTGATTTTGTATTCATGTCAGGCTACACAGGAAATGTTTTCGTTTGTAATCGAAAAAATTTATTACAACGTGATGATCTTTGCTATGTTTTTCCAATACTCAATCCAATTATAACCATCACAAGCGTTTCGTTGTATGACAAATATGATTAAAATTTTAGTTAAAAAAAATGTTTTTTTTTTGGCTTCCACCTTACAAAAGTTACCAAAGGGATTCCGACTCAGTTGGGTTAAACTAGATGTACCCTGTAACCACGACAGGGATGTTTTAAGATCCCTCGTCTCAGGTTAGTTTCACGGTTCGTAGCCAGGAGTCAAACATCTTGCATACTTATGCACATACAGCATATAGATATAGTATCTTAGACTTGACTTATTATTTCCTTCCTGAAACAGTCTCGGTCACAGTAAAGCGCAGCTAGAACTCCCATGGGACTACAAGGATTATATTGCGTGAGTCGTTCCCGTTGTTCTGTAGTTATAATTAAATGAAATGAATCTAATTTAAATAACAAAATTTATAAGATTATCTCCAACATCTAACTTGCAATTGCAATTTAGCAAAAAAAAACACTTTAAGTTACATAACAATTAAATTTATTAGGTTTATTAAGACAAATAGCAAAACATGAATAACATTTAAGAACTAGTCACGTTTTCACAGTGGTTTTATAAAGTTGAATTTATCAAATTGGGTGTCAAAATAATAATTTATCACGTGAAAAGATTTGCGTTTTTCTTCGCAAGATAAGAAAACGATTTATCAATGGTGTATTAGCCTAAAGCTTATAACAAAAAAAAAAAGTGAATATTACGCTCACAATTTTACTCAATTGTTTAACTATATCATTTATATTAAATTAATGACAGTGGCAGCAAATCTCTTTATTCAAATATTGGAACTGGATGTGAATTACGAATCTATTGATTTTTTACAAATAATAATATAAAAAAAATTCGTTTAGATAAATAATTTCACAGAGAATATTGTTAGCTAATAAAATTCTTAGAACGACCGGAAAGTATTTTTTTTTTTATTAAACAACTGTAGTTCCAAGAAGTTGACTGATTTCTTCATAAATCTATACATATCTATACTCATACATAAAATTCTTACGTCTATCTAAACATTTCGATTTTGAACCCAATTTCAGGGTAAATATTTTTTTCAAGAGGTCCTTATTCCAACTTTAACATTTTTAAATTTTTTGTCTGTCTGTCTGTCTGTGTGTCCCGATTTAACTAAAGAATGGAAAAATCGAATTAAATGAAATTTGGTATTAAGATACAACACAATATCTTACTCACATTAGGCTACTTATCATTCCTTAAAAATAATGAGGGAAGGTATTTCCTAGGGAAGAAAACAAAAAAATTACTTTAGACATGCGAGTTAGTTTAAAAAATTGTCTCTTTGAAATATAAACCTTTATTTGTATAAAACATATAGTTTATGTTAATAGTGTAATAGATACGGTATCTAACATTCTGATTCTCCTAATTATAATGATGTCGGTGCGGATCTTACAGTAATTTTTTTAAATTTTTTTTTTACAAAAATGTTGAAAATAGACCCTTAGCGTAGCTCAATAAGGAAATACTAACGAAAAAAAGTATAAGTAGTAGTAGTAGTAATAATAGTAATAAAACTTAAAGTAAATACGTGTTTAAAACCATGCATACATAAAATTCAGTATTTATATTCCCTCTCTGACTGATGAAATTTTATTATTCGATGTATTCCTTATAAGAAGTAGACATCTGATAAGAATTCTTTTTTGAAAATTTCTACCCTAAAAGAGTAAAAGGGGTGGCTAAATTTGTATGAGAAAATGAAGAGTTAATCAACAATCTAAATTTTGAATTTAATAAATGTAATAAACAAATTAATAATAATTTAATAATAAGTTTCTGTTTTTGTTATAACATTTTAATAACAACATTTTAAAATTACTTTATTTCACTAAATTAGTATGAAAGTTTATGTAATACTTATTCTAAAAAAGCGAGTTTTTAATTTTTGATTGAAGGGACAATTTGAAGGGGCAATTTTTTGCCATATTTTTGATTATCGATGAAAATATAAAACTTTCCAAACTAACTTTTCATCGGTATTTAGAAAAATTTGAAAATCAATTATGTTATTGAAAATATATAAAATATTTTTATTTGCTTTCCCGCTTTCTATCTATTTCTAACAATTTTGTATGTACAACGTGCAAATGAGCGAAATCAAATTGCTTTTTAAGTCATGATAATCAAAAAAAAGGTCTATTTGTTTTCGTTTTACATTGTATTTTCCAATATAAATGCATATTTGTGTCGATGAAATTTGCAAAGTGTTTTTCTTATACGATGCAAATATATAATAAGAATGGGTTTTTTGATAATTCCTCCTCTAAAAGAGTGAAAAATGGTGGCAAACTTTGTACGGCATAACGTCTAATAAACAATCGAAATTTCAAATTCAATTATCAGGGTGTGTTTGTTATAGACGAAACGTTTTATCGCTTAAAATAAAACAATGTTGGTTCATTATTAGAAACAAAAACGTAGCATCTGCTTTAAAACTTCAACTCTAATATATATATATATATATATATATATATATATATATATATGTATATATATATATATATATATATAAAAAAGGTTAAATTCATAAGTGAGGATTAAGTTTTTTGGCTTTCACATATTGTAAACCTGAAAATCCGATATACGTAATCACAAATAAATATATTAATGAGCGAATATCGAATAGCGAAATGGTTTAATCATATAGTTGAAATTCAGATATTTTAATAATAAGTGCATAGCTCCACAATGGTTATACTTGATTATGGAGGAACTGGATTTCGTGCATTTGAACAAATTTTAATTTCGACGTAGTTTTGTACATTTCAGTAGTGTAAAAGTTGAGACAATGAAATAGTATTTCTACTAATATTCTAAATATCTAGACGAAAGTTTTGACAACTTTTGACTGTTTTAAGTCATAATTATGGCTGACTATATTGAACTTAACGATAGTTTTTATTTATGTTTAGATGGTGATTAATTTACGGATTAATTGGTTCACGGTTGGTATACCTACCGTAGGTATACGAAATAGACCATACTATTTTTTGATGTATATAAATATTTTTTAAAAATCAATTGATCATTATATGCAATTATTTTATTCTAAGTAACAGTTTATTAAATGTATATTTTTAATTTTGACAAAATAGTGTTTCAAGTATAATTATGTTTTTCGAAAAAGTTATAAGAAAAATAATAATTTTCATAAACTACTACAAATAGCAAATTTAAAAAGAAAATATAATCTACACCTACGTTACGCAGACGAAGTCGCGGGGATCAACTAGTATATCCATGTAATTAAAATCGTCCGCGCTGATGTAAAGAATAAGAATCAAACTACAGCCAAAACTGCTGGTCGTAGAGATGTAAAATTTGAAAGGTATATCCCTTATAAGACATAAGCATTCGATAAGGACAGATTTTTTAAAATTTCAACCCTAACAGGGTGAAATGGGGTGACAACGTTTACATGTGGTTACACATACAAACCGTCAACAAACGAAATTTCAAATTTAATAATCAAAGTCCCGTTAAATACGAAACATTTTCGTTGAATGCGAAAATTGAATAGGTATCTATTTTAATTATAGTCATTTCTTTCAACTAAAAAACAGATAAATCGATTTTATAAAAATAAATTTTTTATTAAGATACAATACTTGCACTTACTGAAATATCACAACATAAAAATAATAAGAAAAGGCCTATTCTTCGTAAAGCTGAGGGGTGAAAGAAATCATAAATAAAATGATTGGAATGATATTTAAAAAGTTTCCTTATACTTTCGTTTTTAAACTAATAATTTGAAGTATAATTTTAATAAGGTAATAAAAATATGCATGGGTAAAATTGTCTTAAGGTGTAACAAAATATTCTTTAAAAATATATATTTTTACACAAAATCATTATTAATTTATCAAATTTTAATGTTACCGTGGTAACATAACATCTTCGCTTCTTATATAAAGGACTGGAGTTCAATTTCCATATATTTCTGTTTTATTTTTATTCAAAATTGTAGCGAATATAACCCAAAAAGAAAATAGTTATTTAAATACGACTTGAGTAAAAATATTTTTAAAATAGGTGTATTATCGGGTTGCTAACCACTAATAAACGAACTTATATCTTTTTTTTTGACAAAATTAGAAGTATTCATTCCATATTCAGTGTATTTGTATTTGAGCTAGCGATGGTTTTCGAGAAGAAATATTTTAAAGAAAGCTGAGTTTTTGATACAGGCTCTATTCGATGCGAATAGGTTTTTCCGATATATAAATCCTATATATGCAAATTTTAAAAGACAATAATACTATTAGACGTCACGGAGACGAAATTGCGGACATCAGCTAGTCAAAAATAAAATTAACAAATAAAGAACGCATATTTATTGCAAATGTTTTGAATTAATAAAGAGCCAATACCATTTTTTTGAAAAAAACTTATTACTTGACATTTAAATTTTCCAAAAGTTACTGATATCTCTTAAGTCTTACGTCCGTGAAATCATTTATTCGTAGATGAGTTAAATGCGTAAGTGTTGCCATTTAGACACGAAATACTTTTAAACTTTGACTGTTACCTGGTACTTTCCCGTGCTTATTTTATCCCCTTGATGTAATATAGTATTTTCTTCACGAAATTGGTTAAACAAGAGGGTACTTTATTGTTCTAAGTATCTGTTACACCCTTGTCTTATCAACAAACTACATAATTTTAAAGTAAAACAAAGTCCATTTGTAGACACGTCAGAAGCTTGACGACTAAAGTATTAATTTAATGTAAAAAAGCAAAGGAGACAAGCGATTACCAACAGTTTGGTAATTGAATGTCAATATTGATACCTTAATAAATAAAAGTCGCGTCTTATGTTTCATTTTATTTTCTCAGTATTTAACTTTCAAATAACAAGGGATGCAATAACTTTCCCTGACTGTCGAGAAACTTTTTGTATTTGTGCGAACAAGAAAAGGTTAAAAAGTTGGAAGATTAAATTGTTACAACGCGAAAGTAAAAGGTTGTTTTAAAACTTATGAATTTTTAGATTTGAAAAAATCCATTTCTTGTTGTAAATGCAAATTGAAGAAGTTTTAATTCGACGATTGTGTACCATGCTGTTCACATTAAAGCCAAAATTCAAACTATTCTAACTTCTTCAATTTTCATTGTTTTTTATGGACATTACTTTTAGAAAGTTAATTTAAAATTTTGAAAAATATGTTACTGCAACAAAATTTGGAATCGTAAAGATTCTTCTAACAAAAATTTTTTTATTTATTTTTTATTTGAAGAATGATTGAACATATTGAAATAATGAGAAACGGTTTTTGTTACTGGTGCATATAAGGATATTTATATTTTATACCGCTTTTATCCTAATTATCGTTTCTAAGATTTTTAAAATTCAAATTAATAGATAGAAAGTTCTGTTCCACAAATTAAGAGCGAAGTTCTTAAAGGTTTTATTATTTTATATAACAATTTTAATTAACCACATATCAATTGCTTCCAAACAAGGATTTTCCGGAAATTCTTGGTTTTTTATCAACTATTAAAACTATCCATTCTATTCTTCTACTTAAAATTTTTGTTTCGGCGCTTTTAAGCTATAAATAGGGTTTTCTTGAAAATTATAGAATTCGTTTTTAATAATGAAAAATACATTTTACTGTATCCCTCCAAGTTTTAATCGAAAATTTTAACTTTTATGTTTTTAAATTCTCTCTCCTGCGAACTCAACTAACTGAACATCGCTCCGAAATATATTCCAAACATCTCGCATCCTTATTCCCAGAGGACAACTCTCTATGGAGAGAAACCAAAAAGATACTCGAATTTCATTCAATTCCTTCAGTGATTCGCCGAGAAGATGACTCCTGGGCGAAAAGTGATACAGATAGATGTTTTACTTTTTCCCAAGTCCTTGAAAAATCCTTCACTCCTCACACGGACACCCAGGATGCGAGACATGATATTCATGTTCTCGCTGATATCCAGTTACCAGTTCCTTCACAATTACCTGTAAAACCAATTAGACCTTCCGAGGTTAAGTTCCTCATTGAGAAAGCTCCATCAAAAAAGGCTCCTGGTCCAGACCTCATAAACGCTTTAATTCTGCGACACTTGCCTCGGAAGGCCATTATATACCTTACCTCAATATATAATGCCATCCTTCGAAATGCTTACTATCCGAAGTATTGGAAGTACTCCATAATTATAATGGTTCCTAAACCAAAAACCAAACCTTCCTATAGCCCTTCTTCCTACAGACCTAATAGTCTACTCCTTCTTCTCTCTATAATTCTAGAAAAGCTTCTCCTTAAAAGAATTCTTCCTATCCTGGAAACCAAAATATAATTCCATACCATCAATTTGGTTTTCACTCCTTTTACTCTATGACTCAACAGTGTTTTAGAGTAGACGATAACATTTCCGCAGCCCTTGAAAATAAGGGAGTGTGCCTTGGGGTTTTTCTGGATGTTGCACAGGTGTTTGATCGCGTGTGGTATCCTGGTCTCTTATTTAAGCTCAAGGCACTTCTACCTTCCCGGTATTTCCTTATCCTACAATCTTATTTATCCAATCGCAGCTTCAGTGTGAGATGTGGAGCTACATACTCTACCTCGTTTCCTATTCTTGCTGGAGTACCACAGGGGAGTATTATTGGTTCTCTTCTTTACATCATCTATACGACCGATATCCCAACTCGCCCACATACCTGTATTTTCACTTATGCTGATGATACAGCAATCCTTTCCACTGACCCTAACTCCATAAAAGCAACCAATACGTGACAGCACCACCTCGACCTCATCTCGGGATGGTGTCAGAAATGGAAGATAAAAATCAACAATGAAAAAAGACGACTAAGACGCCTGACATACCCTCCGATTTCCTTTGACAACGACACTATCCCAATTGCTTCCAAGGTTCGTTATTTAGGCTTCTACGTAGACAGCCACTTAACCTGGAACCCACATATTAAATTCAAAAGACAAATACTAAACCAACGACCAACGGACTATTACGTAGACTTTTAGGACCTAAATCTTCAGTTAATACAAAAACTAAACTCATCATTTACAAAACTCTACTACGACCTACCTGGGCTTACAGAGCAGAATTGTGGGGCTCTGCAAAACCATCCGACACCTAAATTATCCAATCTTTCCAATCAAAAGTCCTTCGTCGAATAATCTATGCTCCTTATTATGTTGACAACCGAATTATACACAATGATCTTAACTTTCCTTTTGTCACTACCTTAGTCCAAGAACGATTTCAAAAATTTCACTCCAAGTTAGTCGACCGTCCTAACCCTAATGCCCAAATTTGTTCCTCTGAAACTCATCCAGACAACATGCCACGTAGGCTGAAACCAAGGTTCATAAAATACACAGGTGGCCTCATGGTGCCTACGTGATGGATACGTGACGTGTCCAGAAGAAATTCGTATATATCTTCAGGCTGATTCCATTTCAAAATTCTTCGTATGACGTCATTTTTTTTTTCTAATGGAGCAATCTGTGTAATTTACAAACGACGTTGGCCTCGCAACCTCCTAACAAATTCTTAGCGTCCCAACATTGGTTGGGCCCTCTCAACATGTTTTGAAAATACCACACCAGGGTCGAACTACGGTTTTTACCTCAAGTGTGGTATATAAGCAATCAAAATTTGTTAGCACATTGCATAGTATATATATTGTAAATATGGTATATAGAAGGCAATAAAGGATTTAAAAAAAAATGTTTTTTAATACCGTTCACAAGTTGACGCCAAATATTAATTTTTTTTAACAAACCGAATGCCAAAAAATTGCTTATGCATTGCTCTTTCCAAATACACAATTGCTCCACTGCTATCATTAATCATTAATTAATTAATCGTTATTAAAAAACCAAAATTAAATTCCCGATTATCTCTAATTATATGGACTTATTTTTATTGTAATTGGTGCCAACAAATTGCTCATCCTTTTTTCTATTTTATCCTTTTTTTTTATTTTATAATTAAGCCAACAATATAAGTTTGTTTACATGGATGTATACACATGTAACCTAATAAGTCACTATGGCTTGTCCTCATAAAAGCGGCAAGCAAATTGTCGCGCGATAATGACGTCACAATTATTACTCGCAGGCTTAAAGCCGTAAAATAATTATTTATTTTATTAATTAATTAAAAACGATTTTATGAACAAAAAATTTATCATTATTATCAGAAAAAAGGATGAGCAATTTGTTGGAACCAATTACAATAAAAATAAGTCCATATAATTAGAGATAATCGGGAATTAAATGTTGATTTTTTAATTACGATTAATTAATAAATGATTAATGATAGCAGTGGAGCAATTGTGTATTTGGAAAGAGCAATTCATGAGAAATTTTTTGGCATTCGGTTTTTAAAAAAAAAATAATATTTGGCGTCAACTTGTTTACGGTTTTTTAAATTCAACCTTAAATTTCATAAAAAAAAAAAAAAAAAAAAAAACAATTTAAATTTTGTTCTGTAGCTTGAACTCAAACTACTTAATCAAAAAATAATGAAAAATGTACTTTTTTTAGACCGTAAAACATCGCAAGTTCAATTCTGCTTGCCGGATAAATTATTGAGTCAAAGATATTTAAAATTCAAAGAACTTATTCAGCCTTTCAAATTCAATTCGGGTTGCCTATTAAATATTAATGCCACAAAAAAGAACTCTCAAATTAAAAAGGTTTTCATTATATTTTCCTATCACGGATGCAATTAGAGAGAAACAAATAATTTTCAATTAGTTATTAAATAAATTTTGTTTCAATATAGAACAAAACCGATATAAAATGGATCAACTAAATCACCTTACTAATCCCAATATTTATTCGGTTGACGAAAAATTGTAAACCATTCTTCTTTTTTTTAAACCTTTTTTCCCTAAATTCACAATGTAATATTTGACGAGAGATTATTAGAGATACGTTTCGAGCGATTGAATTAAAATATACATGCGATAAACGTAGAATATAATTGAAAACAATATAACCGATATCAAACAAAAATTTTCATTTGGCAAACAAGAAACGGAATAAATCAAATTGAATTAGCTCTAACGTTGAAAAAACATTGAATTTGATATACAAAGAGACCGGAGTGTGAGATCAAAGCGTTGAGTGATAGCGTCCAAATATCCCTCGATAAAATATCCGCTACACTAATGGTTGGGGTATGCAAAATCCATCCATCGATTCGCGTTTCCTCTTCGATGGCAAATATTTTGGTTTTTATCAAGATTTCAATGAGCTCGATTCGATTTTAAAACGACATAAAAGCTCTTTATACTAGTGTTACAACAATAAAATAAAGTTTATAACTTAAACATTGGCGAATAAATAAATTGGAAATGAGATAGAAATAACCAAATTTCCTTTAGTTAATTCAACAAAAAAAGTTTTGGCGATTCTCTTCTACGCCCCCGATTCGGTTCTATCGTTTTAATTGAGTCAACTTGAATTGCAAATCAACATGATTCGGGATTATTTTTGAATGCTTCTAGCAGTAAATGCATTCTGTACGAATAGATCGTTGCAGTTGAATTTGGCGACAGTGAGTTGCAGATAGTGTCAACTTGTATTGCATTTTGTTCATTCAGTGCTTATCTTATCTTGGCCCGTACAAGTATTTTCACCGTTCATTTTCAAACTTTTCCTATAGTGCAACAAATCTCTTCTGGATCATCCAATAACACTACAAAATCTACTTTGCAAGCAAAATAAAATGAATAAGACTTGTCTAGCCAAATTTATGACGTATCTTAAAAATAATTCATTGACTCATAAGTGCACCCATTATTTTCGGACTCTCATTTGCTCATAAAAGTTATTTTTTTTTTTTTGTCAAAATATAAACTTTTCAGCACTGAAAATTGATTGTTTCTTTCTTCCAAAATTTACTAGCTGAACCAGGCAGACGTTGTTCTGCCAGCTTATGGTTGTAAATGGTTGTAAATAAATAAATTTAATTTTGGAAAAAAACGGCTGTGAATTATTAGAATCACCTCCTTTATCAACCCGCAGCATCCCTCGCTGTAGCAATTAAATAGATCATTGTTTCCTAATCTGTGGTCCACGGACCACTGAGGATCCGCGAGCCTATGTTTGGGGGTTCACCCCATTTGCACCTTTTTTCACTCAGGAGTCCTTGGCATTATGCTTGATTTCTTTGGGGGTCCGCGGCTGAAAAAGGTTAGGAACCGCTGAAATAGATATACATTTATCCATTACGTTTCGAGAAAATTAAGTCTACCTCTAAAAATCACTGCACTATCATACCAATGAAGTATTGACAGTTAGCGGCTATTGTATTGACCTATGAAAAAGTCATTTTCTTGCGGTCGTAAGAATGTTACAAATGCAAGAAAAAGATAAAAACAATATTTAAATCTTCAAAACGGATTATATATCGTGGCAAAATTTCAGCTAAATCGGTGAAAAACTTTTTGAGTTTTGAAATCTACATAAATTAATATACGATTTTTGTATACGTAGATAAAAGATACATTATTCATTGTTCATATAAAACAGAGGTTGCCAAAACGCACATCTTGACAATTTTTTACAACTCGCGAGATGCATTCGACTTTTATAAAATGTAAACATTTTATAATGACCAAAGTGAAGAAAACCAATTTAATAAAAATGTTTACAGTGTATCTAAATTTAGTAAGAAGAATTTGAGATATAACTTCAAAAGTGACCCTCGGAGTTATGATGCATTTCCAAAGTGACCCGCAATATCATTTGGGTTGGTCACCACTGGTTTAAAGTATGCTGATTTTTTGATATCTTAAAAAAGAACATAGATATTTAAGCAGAGTCCAATTTATATCAAATTAATGGATATCCGTTGATTTATATTAGTCGGCCTTTTTCTGAATGCTACTTTTATTATTAATAATTAAACTTAATAGGCAACATAATATTTACATTGTGGGCAATAAGGACGAAGCTTCTTGTAGAATATTATTTATTTTATCGCCAACATTTCGTTAGTCATTCCTGAAGCTTCTTCAGGGCTCTATGAACTACTAGAGCCCTGAAGAAGTCAGGAATGACTGACGAAATGTTGGCGATAAAATAAATAATATTCCACAAGAAGCTTCGTATTTATTGCCAACAATTTAATTTTTATATTTAAAAAGACAAGGACTTAAACAACATGGATAAATAAGCAACCTTTTCTTTCGAAAAAAAAAAATAGTTGAATTTGATTGCAAAGTTTCTATCAAATCAGTAGAGCTGTCCTTAAATTTGAATCATAAAAGAAATCAGAATAAAATATTGGAACAACTATTTAGATTAGACTTTGTTGTGACCTTTATACTTATTTTTGGCGAAACACGCCTAAGATGTACCTGAAATCAAAATATTATTAAAATGAATAAACCTGTTCTTAAATCGTACGAAAAAATGCAGGGAGGTAGAAATTTACGTTCAAATTATTAACCTTTGATCTACAATGATCAATATGTGACCGAAACCGGCTGAATTCCAAGCTGGTGTGAAATTGCAAACGATTCTCTATCTGCTCTTTACGGGTGGTATGAAATAGCATAGTGAAAGCTTGAAGGCCAAAATGTGTGTAAAAGGTAGAATTAAAGGTGTCACTAATGAATTCGGAAAGAGGTGTTAATTATTTATAATTGACAACAAATAATAAATATCTCCAATGGGTTTAGATTCCTTAAACGACATATTTAAAGTTGCCATTCTCTCATTTTGGCCTTCAAGCTTGTACTATGTTATTTCATATCAACAGTTGAGCATATACTTGAATTTTTCGTATGTATACAATTTAATAATATTTTTAATGTACTTAGAAACTATCATTAAGTTCAGCAAGTAAGTAATTTAGTAATTTTATTAAGTTCTTTTGGGAATGGTAATAATATGAAATATTAACGTCCCCGTAATGGTTTTTTGAGTTGAAACTTAGTAAAATATGTTCTTAAATAGTTTTAACTCATCTCAAAAAAACTAATTCTAAAATATAAGTCGATATGAGTTATAATTAAAAATTTACTTATTTTTGAATCATTAACGCCCCCGCAATGCACCTTGAAAGTCCAACTTTTAAGTAAAACTTAGCCTATCAACAAAACCGGTGTATCCTTTACATATATACAAAAATTCACTTTGATCGGATGTATATTTCAATAGTTATAACGGAACAACCGAAAAAACCCTTATAGATTTATATATTAGTAGTAAATAAAAGCTGTCTCTAACAGTTCAAAAAGAAAAGTGCTCCGATCGCCATCAAACTTTACAGGATTACTCGCCAGGTCAATCTGAAGATTTTCTGAAAGTTTCATTGAAATCGGTCAAGCCGTTTCGGAGTCTATACGGAACATAACCATATACTTTCTCTTTTATATATAAAAATAGATTTTATCAATTAAAAAAGTATACATATGATTTATTGAAAAATATTGGCATATTCTATTATTTAAACCAAAAGGATATCAAAGTTACGTGCAATATGCTCAAGCAAAGTTTTTCCATAACTCTTAATTCTTTTTTGTAGAAATTTATAAAGCGTAATTGAAAAATTGTCTAATTATCTCAAAATTGTTTTTTTATACCAGATCTCGGTATTCTTGATTGACTTTAGCCAGTGGTTTATGTGGTTTAAGCTATGTTCTATGTGTTTTTCACCATTTATTTAGAGCACTGCCCTCCTACAGAACATGAGAAAGTGTTTCGTCCTCTATCTGAATATATAAACCGGATATTCCTTAAATTTTTTGTACAAATAAATTCACATTTCGATAATATCGATAATATAGATAAGATCGACAATTTCGACATTTCGATTGTTGATTAACTCTACATTTTCTCATACAAACTTAGCCACCGCCTTTTATTCTTTTAGAGTCGGAATTTTCAAAAAAAAATCTTATTAGATGTCTACTTCTTATAAGGAATACATCGAATATTGAAATTTCATTAGTCAGAGGAGACATATAAATACAGGATTTTATGTATGCACGGTTTTAAAAACGTATTTACTTTAAGTCTAATTACTATTATTATTCTTACTACTACTTTAATTTTTTTTCGTTAATATTTCCTTATTGAGCAACTCTAAGGGTCTATTTACAACAAATTTTTTTTAAAAAAAAAGTTTCCTGTAAGATTTGAGCCCACATCTTTTTAATGAGGAACATAAGAATGTCAGATGCGTAAGCCATTACGTTATTAAAATCAACTATGTGTTTTATACATATAAAGGTTTATATTTCAAAGAGGCAATTTTGTGACCTTTAAATTGAATTTACTGTGCTTTTTATCAGTTCAACTAAAAATATTTTTACAGATTATTTTCTTACTTTTAATTACCTTTCCAATGATATATAACTCGCCTGTCTAAAGTAAAAAAATATATTTTCATCCCTAGGGAATACCTTCCTTTATTATTTTTTAGGTATAATAAGTAGCCTAATGTGAGTGAGATATTGTATTGTATCTTAATACCAAATTTCATTAAATTCGGTTGTTCCGTTGTTTTGTTAAATCGGGACACACAGACAGACAGACAAAAATTTTAAAAATGTTAAATTTGCAATAAGGGCCTCTTGAAACAAATATTTACCCTAAAATTGGGTTCAAAATCAAAATGTACAGACAGACGTAAGCATTTTTTATATTAGTATAGCTAAGTGTATAAACCATCAATCATTCCCTATTTTACCCGCTTTAGAAGTCGATTTAAATTTTCACATTTAAATGAAACCAACTTCAATGAATATTTTATTCAATGAAGAACATTTACAAACAAAATTAATAGACGTAAAACATAAACGAAAGTGTATTGCATGTTGATAATTGTCTTTTGCTCGTTTGCGTCTCTTAAACATTTCCTGCATAATACAATAAACGAAATAGGAAGTTGTTATTTATCTGTAAAATACGTTTTGATAGAAATTAAGTTAAGTTTTGTTGTTTTATTAAACTTGAACATTTGATATTCTCAAAAGTTAAAATCTTGACAGATTAAAGTGGTATTTGCTGTTATAAATCCCTTGGTTGAGGGTGGGATATACGTACTTTAGCACTGTCTAGTTCGTGACACATTTGTCGTTGTTTTCTCTATTTAGAAGTAGAAAGAATGACGCTCCATTCCTACAAAATGTTATTAAATCTACGACACATAGAACCGAAACAAAAACGTTTTATATAACTTTCGTAAATTTTTGATTTGTGTCAAAATTTATGTGAAATTTTCGTTTTAATAAGATTATCAAGGGTGCGTTTACTCTCGCAATTAGCATAATCCAGGTGAATAAAATGCGTTTTAAATGGTCAATTAAATGAAGGTATATAACAGCAAATATTTGCGATTGTAAAATTTTAATATGGATAATGTCTGGTGACTTAATTTATCTTTGATAACACAGACAAAATGTGAGTACATCAGCAATAAGGAATATTCGTGAAAGTAATGAAGAATCAAGGGTGGAATACTCGTATGTCTATGTGCTTCAATCTTCACATACTTGATAGTACCCTCGTTTTAATTTTACATTCACGCACGTGTTTTTGCATTTGCAAGGCAATATTAAAATTATTCTGGACGTGGCATTTTTTCGTTAAATATTTATGAAGATATTCCAAATAGAACTTGCAATCACACATGTACATAATTATAAATGTTTCGCGTTTTTTTACTTGTGCTTGCAAATTCAAAAAATCAGTCTTAATTGATTTTTTTTACGGATGATCACTGTTGATTAAATTAAATTTTAAAATCTCATTTCAAAAGATTATGTTATCTTTGATCTATCAGAATCTGCATACATTATCCTTTCAGAGGAATGCCGCCCCTAATCAAGCCCTTCAGTAAAACATATGAAGCCTTGTATCATTGAAACTTACCTTATTCAAATTTCTATTATCAAAGGTTGCATTGTTTACAGCTCGGATTGCTTTTAATGATACCATTCTCAATTTATAAAAAACAGCCGCTATTTAATTTTATCAATGACGCATTAAGAATCTTTGTCGGAAAAACGACGAGTTTTCTCGGAAATTTATCTAGATCTATAAAACTAATTCCTACTAATTTGTTACACAAAAATAAGTCCGGTCAACTTAACTTGATCTTATCGTGAATAATTTATCTGACGATTTTTCTCGTGAGTCTCGACGATAGTTGTAGTAAAGATAGTGTAATTTGCCAACGACATTGATAACAGCAATCTACGATGGGGAGGAAGAGGTTGTTACATTAAGAATTGCTGGAGAATGCGGTGCCATAACCATTTGGTTGGTGAATTGAACTAGAAGAGATTGTGATTAGATCGCGTGAGTCAGAATCAGACACGCGACACGTGCTTATATAAAAGAGTGCACGTGTCACTTCATCAAGCGTCGGGACGCGACGAGCGGGTGCTAAATGAATTGGACCAGTAATAGAAAGGGATTTTCCAGAGGTATCTTTTTGAACTATGATATCCCAACGTATCTTATTGCCTGTTTATACATACCGACTTGTTCTGAAGTCGTTAGTATGTGATAATGACAATAGATCAAGTGTACATGCATGTATTTGTTGTTTTGGGGATGCGTATGGGGTGTAGTGGTTTTGGTAAGGGTTGTAATTGCAAATTTTATGTTGAAATTTTTCATTTGAAATAACTACTTGCGAAGCAATGAAAAAATATTTTTTGATCTCAAGTTTCAACGTCTAATCAACACCCACTTCTGTTTAATTGAATATTTTCTAATTTATTTCAACTCTATTTTAACCTTCGGGACTCGAAAAAGGGAGCGAGTTTATTCTTCCTCCGATTTTGCTTGTGTGGTATATGATTTATACAATTCCACAGTATTTAAAACAAGTTAAAGATAAAATAAATTTAAGAAAAAATCGGTACATTTAAGAAATAAACTTTACAATTGACTACAGAACGATCACTGTTTTTCGTCCATTGATCAGTCTGTCAAGACTTTTTTTCCTCGGAACGTCTATCAAGTTGATATCACGCTCATTGGTTAACAATTACATTGAGCTCTTCAGTTAATGCAATCAAAAGTAACGTTAACCTAAATGTTACTCAAAATAAGATTTTTTCGCTCACTTTGAACAGTTATACTGTGTATACAATATATAGAATATATTGCGGTCCAATTTATGTACTATAATTTAATATAATAATATATAAAAATCATACCATAAACATACATTTGAACAGAAGTTTAAACAAAAATATTCGTGACCTATTGCCCAGATACGTATTTCGATTGCCAAGCAATCTTCCTCAGCGGTCATCAAGTAATTTGGATCACTCCGTTACTACTTTGTGATCACAACATCACTTTGAATCACAAATTTCAAGCAATTACGGAGTAATTCAAACTACTTGATGACCTCTGAGGAAGATTGCTTCCTCAAGGAATTGCTTCTGAGGAAAATTTTGCCAGACATGCCGTTTCCGAATAATCAAGCTTTAAAGATTGATATAATTTTTAGATTTTTCTTCTTTATTTTGGAATGTTGTAACTAACGAATAAATAAATATATAGAAATAAAAAGAAATATAGATTCTTAAAGAAAATTTAATGTTCTACAAAAA
This sequence comes from Sisyra terminalis, assembly GCA_958496175.1. Taxonomy (NCBI): domain Eukaryota; kingdom Metazoa; phylum Arthropoda; class Insecta; order Neuroptera; family Sisyridae; genus Sisyra; species Sisyra terminalis. The sequence goes on from OY292274.1 coordinate 10,148,917, forward strand.
AGGTCACTTATTGTTAAAAGGAAAAGTTAAATTATTATTGAATCTATATTGTTCATTTCTATATATTTATTTGATCGTTAGTAACAAAATTCCAAAATAAATAAGATAAATCTAAAAATTATATCAATGTTTAAAGCTTGATTATTCGGAAACGGCGAGTCTGGCAAAAATTTTTATAGAAACGTTTTTTGTAGGGAATTTAATTTTCTACAAATGTATGTGCAGATGATTTGTTTTACATTGATAGTTTGACAGCATTGACGCAAATATGAAAGCACAAATAAAAAATCGAAATTAAAGATGATAGACCTCTTTATATTAAGGGTTCAAACCTTCCGGATATTTTTTTGGTCATCTTGAACAATATTTTGATATACTTTTCAAAAAAAAAAAATTATCGATATTTTTGGCCCAGTTTAGTATACATACTGAATCTATGTGTAAATAGCTTACTCAATTGTTTGAAAACCAGTAACTTTCCGTGCACTGACAAATGACAAAATTGAGAAATTCAATGAAATCAAAACGACAGTTGTAACTAATGACATGATAGTTCAAATTAAAAACAATAATTATTATATTTGTAATAAAATCACATGGATGAGTTTATAACTTTATATTCTTTGTCCTTGTCTTTACCGCAACACATACGTTTGCTTATTATGAATTTTGATATTAAAAGCAATTTGTGTTCATAATTGTATCATATTTTAGTAATCGCAAACCTTGTTATAGGTGGCTAGTTCTGGCACTACCGGAAGAGGCTACGACAGGGAATTAAAAAAATATTTTTACTATACCAAAGAAGTATGACTTTTCACGCCCGTGCATAAATACTCTCCGTTTTTTTCCCTTAATTTTTTAAACTATAAACTACCACCCATTTAAGTTATTCTTTATAAGTCTGTAAAGTAGGTAGGTTATCATAAAATCCCAATTTTAAGTACAAAAATATCTACAAAGTATTGTTAAATATATTATTTTATATATTAAAATATATGTCCACTCAAAGAAAAATCAACCACTTGAAAAACTAAATTATTTCAAAATACTATTGAGATAGAAATAGTCTATTACAATCTGCTGAAACAATACGACAAGTAGCGAATGTATCGTACAATCATTAGCTTAAACTATATTATTTTCTCAACAGCAAAAGTAGGGAGCAAAATAATGAGCATAGTCTAATGTAAGACCTAGATCAGACTCCCTATCGGCTCGGTTTGTTCTCTAATAACGGCGGTCGTCAGTCGATCACAAAGAAGAATTTATATAATTGCAGCGCTTACAACAATGTCTTTTTAGTATGGTTTTAATAATCCGGCGTTGAGGGAAAAGGTAGCTGATTAAAAAACAGATACAGAACATATCATTGTTAATTTGAAGATATTTATTCCCCTCACGAATAATGCCAACCACTGCTATATACGATATATATACTACTTTTCTATTAAAACAAAGACTCGTTCTTTAATTTAGCAGCAAAACTAGAAGAAACTTAGGGTATTTTCATTATGTATCATTACTTTTGCTGCATGATTTGAGAAGTTTTTTTTTATTTTTAGAGCCTTAAATTTTTCTCATATGATTTATTGTAATTTTCATGAAAACTTTTTCACTTAAATCAATAAATAAGATAGAATTGCATTGGTTATTAAAAATTTTCTGAGTAATTAAAATGATATGTTGATACTTGTAGTTAGACGCCTACTTGAAAGGAGCTTAAATACTGAAATCATAAACGCCCTCGCCAGATAAGATAGTCTAAAATGCCCCCATTGTAATCGGGCTAATTTTTTTTCTGAAAATACCTTACAGTATGGACAACATCTCAGCCAAGCTTCAACTCTAAAATATGATGCGTTTTTGTGTAAAAAATAAAAATATTTTTTTCGCAATCAATATTCTCTGAAACTGTTTGATAATACTGAAAAAAGTGCTTATGAGTTTCAAGATATCACTAAGTAGTACTCTGAGAAAAATTCGTTCATGAATCAGATTGATCGATAATTGTTAAAAATACGATTTATTTTTTCAAAAATTTTTTTTTATGCCAAAATCATTTGGTACACCTAAGTTTTTTTTTCTATATAATCCTCTATCATCATTATATAATATATAATTTTTTCAGATTTTTAAAAATATTAGACAAAAGTTAAAAAAAGAAGTATTCTTTAATTTATTTTTGTGTGCTAGAATCTTTTAGTACCATCACGTAATTTTTTGTACATCATCCCCTTGTCTCAGTTTACTAAATATATTTTTTTCGTATTTTTAAAAATGTTAGATAATGGTTAGAAAAATTAAAAGTATTTTTTAATTCAGTTTTTCAGCTCTTACGTACTTTTTTTCCCAAGGTAATTATCTTGAAACTCATAAGCACTTTTTTCAGTATTATCAAACAATTTCAGAGAATATTGATTGCGAAAAAAATATTTTTATTTTTTACACAAAAACGCATCATATTTTAGAGTTGAAGCTTGGCTGAGATGTTGTCCATACTGTAAGGTATTTTCAGAAAAAAAATTAGCCCGATTACAATGGGGGCATTTTATCTGACGAGGGCCTTTTCGTTTATATTTTCCATGTTTAGTTCTTTTCGTTTTCGTCGCTTCTGTTTTTATTGAAAATGTTAACTCCAATATAAATTCTTGTTCATATCTTAAAAATGTAATCAAGGTTGTTGGAGGAATTTTTCTAAGGAATGCCAAAAAAAATTCACTAAATTACAAATTATTAAATCACCAAACAAAAAAAAAATCTGAAGCTTGTTCTTGGTTTCAAGTAATTTTGTTTGTAGCATCTCATTATTAAATAAAATTATCTACATCAAATAATAAAGTAGAGATGTAAAACTCTTCCTATTAAATTAAAATTAATGCATTTTCCCTTTAAAGGTAAGAGGACTTTCAAAGGGTAAATGCTATTGAGGATTTTATGATAATAATTTTCCGTGTATATTCTCTAAAACCATCGTCTCTAACATAATTGATGTACCTATACCTAATTAGATCCTTTTGCACTCAATGGCCAGTTTTTATACCTGATCGGCTTTGCTGTACTTATAAGTGGAACACAATAATCCGTAAGTCCCTATAAGTTTATATCTAGTAATGCAGCTTGTGTAAGATGAAACATTTATTTAATATGTTTATATGGTTTTATTTTTGATTTATTATAAGCCTCTTATTGTTATTATCGTCATCTGCAAATAGTAAGTATTAGCGTATAAAATAATACCAAAATGCATATATTAGTTTCCGATTGTAAATTAACTTTTCACTCAACGTCAGCATGTGGGGAAGGCAATCGATCGAATTATTCAGCAGACGATGATGATGATTGACCAGTGAATTATTCAATGCGAAACATCAAAAAGTGATGTATGGAGCAGACACTTGAGCTTGCGATATGAATTATACATTTCACAATTGTACTTATAATCGGGATTTTTGGGATGGATGTGGGGGAGGGACGGTTGGAGATGTTATTGTTTGTAGGGACCTCGGCGCCAATACGTTGCACCGGCTGACTCAAGAGCTTCAGGCGCAATCTGCAATAAACTGCATATCAAATCATGTTCTAATCACTGTTTAATTGCAATACCAAGTGGGTTTGACTATTTGTTGGGGTATAAAATCTTTAATAAAGACGTCCCTTTTTAAGCTAGGCAAATAACTATTCCTTCAGTACGCAACGTATTTTTTTCTTCGATTAATTTCCGCTCATATTTTTTTTTCACTTGGTTTCAAATAGTTTACTTCTTACAGCTTTTTAATCCTAATAATTAAGTTCTCACAATAATATAGATATCTAATGTTGAGAAAATGAAGCTAAATTTACTAACTTTTCATCATTTCAATAGTAATGTAATTTAAAACTCAATGAAATTTCTACTGTGAAGATATTCTCACTAAAAATTCAATCAGTTATCTTTGACCAGAGAATGTCTTGGAAAAATCAAATTGGGACATCAAAAATGGACTGCTGTAACCGTTTTAACGTCCTAGGATAATAACATCAAGAAACTGGGAAGAAGATCTTCAAATACTTAAGATCACCAAAGAGGTAATTGTCCTACCAAAAACGGACTATGGGATTGAAATTTATGATACTGCTGCTAAACACTATCTCAGTATACAACGCTGTGATATGACTATGGATGAGAACTCCATAGAACCATTTTAAAATTTTTAATGGATATAGAAAAATATCACTGACATTTTGAAGACACGAAGAAAATAACTAAATTGTTCACATAATTAAAACAAAAAGTCGATAACCCAGTCAAATACTAATTGACGAATGATCTTCCAATCAATAGAGAGAGCCAAAATTGAAAATGAAAACCAATCGGAACCAGACCTCATGAATACATGAGGAAGCTATATATGAAACCATTATCCCAAAATACTAACGCAACCCATACAAAGTTGCCGTTGATGGCGACAGAACCATACGTCGGCCGATATCAAGCGACAGATGATTGGCCAACCATTGGCAGTTTTTAGTGGCCCATATCTGGTTAACCGTCAGTTGCCGTTCAGTCGTACATAAGAATGGCGTGTTATCAACGGCCGACAATCAAATCCATAAGTCGTTGCGCATAAGCAATAAGTTCTACGTTTTTCGGTTTTATCTAATGTTATAAGTTATGTTTACCCATTAATTTCACTGTCATCATGTCGCAAATATACCAGCGATTAAAAATTTTTAGAGAATTATAAAGAAATCTTAATAATAATAAACAATGCAATGTGAATATTTTTGTATATAATTCGAGTAAACTAAGTGCCATTGACAATACTTATGAAAATGGTGTTAATAGTGATAATATCCATATTGTTTATAAAAAAGTGTATGGAAGGTATAAAAAATAATACTTACACTTAAACGTGATTGACAATTTATATATAATTATGTTTTTAACTTATTAATTTATTCTTTCTTTATTTTTTATATTGCAGATAAAGTTGGTGATAAAATTATAGTAAAAGAAAAAATTGGTGATTGTGAGGAATGTAAAAATTTTGCTGGAAAAGTTTGACGGTGATTTTTAGGACAAGAAGAACGAGAACATAATCGAAAAGAATGATCCATGTTTTTTTAATAACCAACTCTAAAATTATTAATATATTGTAGCCCTTAAAGAATCAATAAAAATAATGATAATAATACTTCAAAAGGAAATAATAAGCGTAATACTAATAATAAAAATAATTATCATAACAGCAATCAGCCATTGAAGGGCCAACGATTTAAAACATTGGCAACAGCTGGCCAATAGTAGGCCAATAGTTGCAGTAATGTCTGGCCCATTGCTGTTTGCCATCAATGGGCCGATAATACACGCTATTAATGGGCCGACGTTATAATTTCGACTATAAGCCGTTTATCGGCCAATGAAAATTGCCATTGCTGTGCCATTAATCGACATTCTTGGCCCAGCAATGGCCCAATCTAGGGCCGATTTCCAAACTTTGTATGGGAAGATAGCTTCCAGATCCAATAAATGACACCTGGGACAATGTTTGGCGAACTCAACTACAAAAATTACATCCGATTAAGGAGTCATGAATGTGACCAATGTATTGTTACCATCACAAATGAGATAGGGTGGTTATGTTTTGACTTTGAATTGAACACAAAGCCGATAGGTATAAGTTATAAGTTATATAAGTTATAGAAAAAAGTGCTCTACAAAAAATGTCCTATCAAATTTTCTCATAAAATTGATGGTTGCGTCAAAAAATTGAAAAAATATGAAAATTTCTCTTTAGTTCAACTTTGACCTTGAATAACTTTTGAAGGAATAGATATACCAAAAACTTGTTTGGAGACCTTTTTTGTAGATCGTTCATTATTCTAAAAGAATATATTTTGGTCATTGTAGTATTGTCACCAACGTGAGCTATAAAATTCCAAAGTGCAAGAGAATATTGTTCCCATGTTATTTAAATGGAAAATCGAAATTTGCGATGCGGCACCTCTTAATATTAATATTAAGAGCTTAAACTTTCACAGAATTTTTTTTTTGTCTTTTCTAACAATATTTTCGATATAATTAAGAAAAAAAATCATCATTTTTTTTGAATCAGTCTAATATATTCATTGCTTTCAACAATATTTTTTAAAAAAATTTTTTCCAGAAAACTGAAAGTTAATTTAAATATTATTATTTGAAAGCTCTAAAAAAGAAATGATATTTTGCACAGAAATTGTTGGAATTTTGACACGTATTTTAATGGTTGAGATAGTAGAATTTTAAACTTACCAATTACATATTCTCAGATTTTCTAGCTTTGAAATATGATTTTAAATTTTTTAGTGAAATGAATTTGAATGTACCCATTGAGCAATAGAAAAGAAACAAAAATATCGATTAACTTACGGAAAAATGTTTTTTAATGAATCCTGTTTATTTTCTATCAATTAAAAGACAAATATTTACCCTTTAAATTAACTTAAATTTTATAGTGTTTTAAGCTCTTTATCTATCGTTATTTTTCTATTTTTTCAAATTAAGTTTTCTAAAAGACTGAGAGAAAATCGTAAATATAATAATAAAGACATTCATTGCAAAATTTAGCAAACCCTCCATACTTTGAGATTCAGAAGATAATCTGACATAAGAGGGAAGTCTATATACACACATAATACATATTATATTGTTCGTTTATTCCCATATGAAGGTTGGAACTTATTTCCACAGGAGTTCTTGAGAATATTTGGTAACAACGGTTCTCAACGACAATACTTTCAAGTAGCCTTATATCTTTTCTATGAAATAATAATAAGTTATAAAAGAACAGGCTTATAATATTCGTAAATAGACTTACATTTTCGACAAAGCTGTATTAAATACTTTATGAAAACGTTTTTTGTTTATTACTCTCAATAAATGAATAGCTCTTCAAAAATTGTGTTGCAAGATCATTCATACTTATTTATTATTTATAATTAGAATTTATAAGCGTTCATTCAAATTTAGAATATTATAAGTTGTTGAAGGATAATTAAATATAAGAGTTTCGTTAGTATTATGAACAATTATGAAAAATACAAACACAAAAGAACTACGATTTTTTTTTAATCCAAATATTAACACCTTACTTTTCATCCTCCCAAAGAGATTGGCATTGAAATTCTAATTTAAAACGAGTTGAAAATTGCTTGTGAGAAAATAATTTTCTATTTCCGTTCAACGTGACTAGTTTTCGTCCCATCTCATACATATGTGATCACCACCACCTCAAGCTTAAATCCACCCTTTTCATGGAGATGATGCACCATTTTATGGGGATGGTCCTAAATGAAACTTTATAAATGCAAAACTAAATTCAAACCTATTTTCCCATTCGGACGGCTTTGATGATTAAAACTTTATGATGAACATTTTGTTAATTTTATGTCTATAAAGATTAAAATAACTTATAAAATATTCGTAAATATGAAATGGCTAAAACTATTGAAAATGTTGTTTTGAAAGTTTTATTACTCCCTCAATCCTCATGTTACTATCGTTGAAAAAAGATTTCGTAAAACGAAGAGTTGTATTTTTGTATAATTGATGTTTCTTTTTCTATCCATTTACAATCAGTTGTATTGTAAAATTTTTAGCTAAGATAATGATTCTTTCCTGCTTATTTTTACATATTTTTCTCGTGCTTTCTCTTTAAGATTTTTTGGCATATTAGAAAAAGATGTCCTTACTAGTATCAACCCTGTTAAAAAAAAATTAGGGACATTTTGAAATCATTACAATTAAAATGCCTTAAATAACTTTGAACGGCTTCTAACGGGTTTCTTGAACATTTAAAATACCTTAAAATGCATTTTTAACGGGATTAATATGTATATATGAATAGAACGTGCATATAGCGTAAAATAAAAATAAGAAAAAGAGTATAGGTCGGTTTATATGGTAAATAAAAAAAATTAGCCAAATTTTCAACTTTTTATCGAAAGTGGTTTACCAGAAAAAAAAATTTCGAAAAAAAAACATTTTTCCATTTTATTTTTATTTTTTTAGTAGTAAAATTTAAAATTAGTAACTTACGATTTTTTTTCTCATTCTTAGGAGTAAAAGGCGTGAAAAAATATTTTTTTTATGATTTTCAGATGAAATGTCGATTTTTAAGGACCGAAACAAAATTAAATTAATTTTTGAGTGCGTTTTTGAAAAGTGTCCACCACCAAATTTTCTCAAAAAAAGTCTTAAGCACTCCTCTATACTTAGTAATTTTTTGCAAATTTTTTGATTTGGTGGAACATAAAAAAAATAAAAACTGATTTTTCCTATATCTCATGCTAAAGCACATTTATTAATTTTTTTGGTAAAGTAATATGAAGATAATTATTTTTCAACTCAAAATATATATACATTTTATTAAACAATTTAGAAAATGAAGAAATTGCCATAAAAAATATTTTTTATGCAATAATTCTTTGAAATACAGAATAATATATTTTTATTAGCTCTAATAATTGTACATCTTTAATAATTCGACTCAGGCGGCTGTTAAAATGAGCCTCTCCTTATAATGTTATTTTGAAATTAATTGAAGAGGATAAATATATTAATTTGAGGTATATTAATGCAGTTTAAAAACACAATGACAAATAAATAGTTTTAGAATAGTGATAATCAAGCAAACACTATAGAATACAAGAATATAAGTTCTACATTTCCCTTTTCTTTAACGCAGAACTACACAACCGTTTTAGTCGAATTATTAAAGATGTACAATTATTAGAGCTAATAAAAATATATTATTCTGTATTTCAAAGAATTATTGCATAAAAAATATTTTTTATGGCAATTTCTTCATTTTCTAAATTGTTTAATAAAATGTATATATATTTTGAGTTGAAAAATAATTATCTTCATATTAATTTACCAAAAAAATGAATAAGTGTGCTTTAGCATGAGATATAGGAAAAAACAGTTTTAATTTTTTTTCATAATGTTCCACCAAATCAAAAAATTTGAAAAAATTACTGAGCATAGAGGAGTACTAAAGACGTTTTTTGAGAAAATTTGGTGGTGGACACTTTTCAAAAACGCACTCAGAAAACTAATTTTAATTTTGTTTCGGACCATAAAAATCGACATTTCATTTGAAAATCATAAAAAAAAATATTTTTTCATGTCTTCTACTCCTAACAATGAGAAAAAAAAATCGTAGGTTATTAATTTTATATTGTACTTCTTAAAAAAAATAAAATCAAAAAATGTGTTTTTTTTCGAAATACTGGAAACCATTTGCGATAAAAAGCTGAAAATTTGGCTAAATGTTTTTATGTAGTTTCAAAACGATCCCCTGATTTTGAATCGAAAAAGCCGCGGGGACACTTTTACCATACAAACCGACCTATACCCTTTAGAGAGGCGTATGAAGCGTCGTCTACGAGGGTACAGTTTTCATGGTAACTAAAAATGATAAATGGTAAAAATTACGGAAACCAATACCATCAGATTCAAGTTCAACCAAACATTTAAAATCTGTTATTGTTGTCCTAAAGAAAAGTTTTAGGCGAATTATTTAATTTTGCAAGCTACAATGGTTACTATATTGGAATACCACCATAAGGAACCAAATAAGGAATACCACCCGACCATCAAACCGAATCAACTATAAAAAATCAAACTTCGAAATAATTGAGAGAAATTAATTTAAGGACCTACGGGTGATGAAAGGCGTGCCATGGTATGTCCCCAACGCTACCTTGTGCAGGGACCTCATACTGGCATCAGTTAAGGAAGATATTTTTTAGTAGTAAAATTCAAGGAAATAGCCCTGAGAGCGTTCCTTGATATAGAAGGAGCGTTTGAAAACGCATCCTTTTCGTCTATCATTAAGGCTGCTAATGAAAGAGGGGTTGATCCAATCATCTGCAGTTGGATCAACAACATGCTCACAAGCAGGGTGATACAAGCAAACTTGTGCGATGCGGTAGTGGAAATAAAGACCACAAAAGGCTGCCCGCAGGGGGGTGCGCTTTCACCTACTCTGTGGAACCTAGTAGTGGATCCACTGCTTCATCAACTGAACGAACAAAGATACTTTACCCAGGGGTATGCTGATGACATTGTCGTTATCATACAGGGCAAGTATTTCAGCACTACGGTTGAAGTGATGCAAAATGCACTAAAAATCATAGAAAACTGGTGTAAGGCGGAAAATCTTTCCGTCAACCCAAAAAAGAGTTCTCTGATCCCCTTCACGAGGAAAAGAATCAAAGAAGATGAAATAAGACCAAAACTCTTCGGTAAAATACTTGTGACACAAAAGGAAGCAAAATATCTGGGTATCACTTTAGACCAGACGCTTACCTGGAACAAGACATGGAAAAGATTATCAACAAGGCCACTATCTGCATGAATATGTGCAGGTGTGCCTTTGGCAAAACATGGGGCCTAAAACCAAGAATGGTATGGTGGCTCTATACCATGATAATTAGACCAACACTAACCTACGGTGCTACCGTTTGGTGGCCATAAGTGGAACAAACAACAGCACATAGAAGACTGGAAACCATACAAAGGCAGGCCTGTCTTGGCATTACTGGAGCCATGAGCACCACTCCAACAGCAGCCCTGGAAGCCATTCTGAACTTGCCCCCCTGAGAATCTTTATCAAAGGGGTGGCAAGGAAGGGATCATACAGACTGCAGCTCAACAATAGCTGGAAACCCAAAAAACCAGATTTGGGACACGCTAGAATTAACAATGTAATTGACCATTCGAACTTCTGGATGATTCAAGACTACATGAAAACCAAATTTAGTTTTGAAATGCCTTTCGAGATCAAGATAAGTCAAAGAGACGATTGGCAGAAGAAAAACAAAATAATCCCAAGTGACATAGTATGGTTCACTGACGAATCAAAGACAAATGATGGCGTAGGCGCTGGAGTATGGGGGGCAAATCCCAGGAAACGAATATTTGTAGGCCTGGGTAAAATGCCTACAGTATTCCAAGCAGAAGTCTATGCCATAATCATCTGTCTTCAAGAAAATATGAGAAGAAATTATCACAATAAAAATATAAGAATCTTCTCAGGCAGCCAAGCCGCAATTAAAGCGATCGAAAATTACCAGACTAGCTCTATGCTGGCCTGGGAATGTAAAACACTCCTCACCCAGTTGGCGACATCCAACAGGGTTATACTTGCTTGGGTACCGGGGCACTCTGGTATCAAAGGCAACGAAGAAGCAGACGAACTCGAAAAGGCGGATTCAAGAATGTCATTCATGGGTCCAGAGCCGGCTATAGGCCTACCAAAGTGCATAACACTGGGTAGAATAGCTGAATGGACGCAGAATGAACAAATAAAATCCTGGAATAACTATGCAGGAGGCAAGTTCTCAAAGGTCATGATAAAGAAACCTTTGGAAGAACATAACAAAAGACTTCTAAATCTAAGAAGGAAGGACATCAAAACGCTGGTAGGCCTATTAACAGGACACTGCAATTTGAGGAAACATCTCCAAACTATAGGGAAGAACACAGAGGAAATGTGGCGTGGAAGATGAAACTGCCTCCCACGTACTATTTGACTGCCCAGCCATGACTCAAAGTCGTCTCAACTCGCTTGGTCCACCCGGACATGAGCTGGGGAACATACACAGAGATCCAGTTGACTGTCTGCTGAGATTCATATCAGAAGCAGACCTGACCAACTGGAACTGAAATTTAACTGGAGCGCAATAGTCCTTTTAGGACGTAGCGACGGGGAACTCGCAGGAGAGGCCCCCAGATCATAGGAAAAAAAAGTAGTAATATTTAAAATTAATAACCTACGATTTTTTTTTCTCATTCTTAGGAGTAAGACATGAAAAAATATTTTTTTATTATTTTCAGATGAAATGTCGATTTTTTAGGACCGAAACTATATTAAAATTAATTTTTTGAGCGTGTTTTTTAAAAGTGTCCACCGCCAAATTTTCTCAAAAAAAGTCTTTAGTACGCATCTATAGTCAGTATTTTTTTCAAATTTTTTGATTTGGTGGAACATTATGAAAAAAATAAAAACTGATTTTTCCTATATCTCATGCTAAAGCACACTTATTCATTTTTTAAGTAAAGTAATACGAAAATAATTAATTATCAGTTAAGGAAGATATATAAACATTGTCCCTGACGTACAAGGGACGACTACAGGGTTTCCTCAACGAGCTAATCGACCACCTCATGGACCAATTAGTGACACGTAGATTCAAGCAGACTATGCCAAGTAACCTACTTACTGATGAAGAGGACAGGGTCACAAGACTCATCTCCTACTGGACCGTTTATTTTACTACAAAATTTACTGATTGTAATTTATTTACAAATTGTTAATAATATTTGAACTGTAAAAAAAATTGATTGTGAATTAACGCTACTTAAATGAGGCATTTATAATAAACCAATTAAATTGTACGTTTTAACATTTTAAACTCCAATCAAATAAAGCACAAGCATTTCCATCTAAATGTAAGTACTCATGAAATGTCTGAGAGACAATATTTTTAAGAAATAATCTTATCATTATATTTTCCATTTCAATGAAAAGAATAAAATAACAAAGTAGACAATGAAGAAGAAACGGAAGAGGAATAAATGTTCAATAAGCTTTATTAAAATAAAAATGTAATTTGAAATGAAGTAAACGACGATTAAGGTCTCGAGTATTTTGCATTTCACAGATCATTTGAATATTACAAACAAGATACAAATTGCCTAACTTGAAATCGTTTGGCGTGGCAGTGGCGTCACTCATTGGTTTTTCTAATTAATATTAAGAAGAAAAAAAGCTTTCTTTATAATTAGTTGGTGAGGCAAACTGTTAATTTTTTATAAACTATTATTTAATTATAGTTGATTACCGTGATTGTAACTATTTGCAATTTTCTTTATACCTTAAAAAATCAATTTTATCTTAAATATTCTAACTGTATTCGAAGAGATACTTCATACAACCTTCTTTGGTTCTACAATTCATTGTGAAAAATATTATTTCTATCATTCTTTCGTTCCTTTTTAAAGATTAAATTAAGGAGTTTATTTCTTCACATAAAATATATTTACGTTTCAATTTGTATAAAGCTGAAATTCTATCACATAATGCAATTAATTTCTTATGTTCTCATATTCTAATCGTTTTTCTTTTCTCTAACACATAGAAAGGGAGAGAAATTTTTTCACAAAATTTCTAACAACTTTTAATAAAATGAAATAATCTTATAAATAATATATTATACCAAAACCATTTCTTGGAAATGTCTCGCAAATACCTCTTCAATGACAAAATATTCACTGACAGATTCTGTCAGGACGATAAAAAAGTATGTACCGTAATAACAAATCACGATACATATCGCTACAAGTTGCCGGTGAGCTTTTTAAGCTTTATTTGTAAGGCCTACGCAATTCTAAAAGTCTGAGCATATTAAAAGTTCTTATCTGCACAGATTCATAATCGGTAGGAAATCAAAGCATTGAGAAATTTAGGCAGCAATGACAAAAGAATACAGAGCTGCCAATATGAACGAAACATTTTAATATGGATAAATATTAAATTTTTATTTCCGAGTCACAATTAATTAATGATTTATTATTTATCATATGACTCAATTTTTTTTATTTCTTTAATGCATTGCATTTCAATAGTCTTTGGCTGTTATCACCAAGTAATATCTAATGTGTCGATTGTATGTAATACTTACAATTGGCACAATCAACATTACCTGATAATGAGATCCAATACTGTTGAAACGCGATGTAATCATTAAAGAAATAAAGAAATTGAGTCATACGAACGAACCATAATGGCAAAAAAACAGAAGTAAAGATCAAGGTTTATAAAATACACAGGTACCCTCATACGCTACGTGACGTATCCAGAAAAAAATTGTACATATCTTCAGACTGTTTCAAATTTCAAAATTCTTCGTATGACGTCATTCTTTTTTTCTAATGGGGCAACTTGTGTAATTTATAAACTTTAAGTAAAGATAGCATGAGTTCCGTATCATCAAGAAATCCTCACTTATGAAATGGTAGACAAAAACTTCAAGATAGCGATCACAGATAACGACTTATCTTACTCTAGTTATATCAATCACAAGGGAGGATTATAAAAGAAAAATTCCACACTGGTATATTGGCAACTTAAAAAAATGATAAGTGTTTAAACTCAACAATGCTGAGTAAATTTGTGATAAAAAATCCCCTAAACTCACCACTAAACAGAGTTAATCATTAAGGTGGAACTTATGAATAAATCGTACCATCTCACAGGAACATTTTTTAGTCAAACGTGAGTCCATATGTTACCTTGAATGTTGGTTACCTACGCAATTGTATTATTTCTTATAACAACCAAATAAATTAATTAATTAATTAAGAACACAATTGATAAGTATTTCATTAATCGATAAATTGGTTGTGTCAATAATTTACATAATTTTATTTATTTTTAGTAGGATAGTGGACATGAACGGATGTAGATCCAGGCACTAATTATTAATTTAGCGACACGTTTTGGTCTCTTATTAGACCTTCATTAGGCTTCTTAATATGAAGTACACAATATACATCACAATAACATCAACATTTTTTTTCTTTATCACACACATACATTACAATTTTTTTTTAAATTAAAATTGGTATATATTATTCTTAATTTAAAAAAAAATTGTAATGTATGTATGCGATAAAGAAAAAAATTTCGATGTTATTGTGATGTATATTGTGTACTTCATATTAAGAAGCCTGATGAAGGTCTAATGAAAGACCGAAACGTGTCGCTAAATTAATAATTAGTACATGGATTTACATCCTTTCATGTCAACTATCCTACTAAAAATAAATAAAATTATTTCATTAATTTCCGAGTCACAATTAATAAATTAATGGATAATAATATATGTCCTATGACTCAAATTCTTCTTTATTACGACGCATTTCAACAGTTTTTTGCTGTCATAATCAGGTAATGATTATTTTGTCTTTATTATTGGCAAAATAATTATTACTTGATAATGACAACCAAAAATTATTGAAATATGCGTCGTAAAAAAGAAGAATTTGAGTCTTATTATCCATTAATTTAATAAATTAATTAATTAAGAACAAAACTAGAAATGTCCAGCGATATCAATGATAAATTCTACTA
This sequence comes from Sisyra terminalis, assembly GCA_958496175.1. NCBI lineage: Eukaryota > Metazoa > Arthropoda > Insecta > Neuroptera > Sisyridae > Sisyra > Sisyra terminalis. The sequence goes on from OY292274.1 coordinate 10,164,081, forward strand.
AATATTTCACACCAGTAAAGCAAATTCTAGAGACCATAACATTACTGTATAAAGTCTAAACACAAACTTAATCTTGAATAAGCCACTAAAGACCAAAATTGATGCAACTTGAAATAATTAAAAGCATTAAAAAAATATATACTTTAATTTCATAATATAGAAGTACGGAAACGTGCCAGTAAAGGTTTAAAAAATTAAAAAAAAAAATTCAGCCGATCGAGCTAATAACTTCGCATAATTTTACCCTCTTTGCTTTTAAAAATGCTATTTGTTTATCATTTGTAACTCCTAGTTGATATCAATTTCATTAAATCATTTATACAATTTTCTTTATTCGATGCCACTGAATTCGTTGTTTCACGTAAATGTTGTTGTATATTGCATGTTTTCAAATTGTGTAAGAAAAACTGCACATCAATTTGAATAATGGTACTTGCATTTTTATAGTTGCGGGGATGAATAGTCATTTCTTTCAGTCGAAGTTCCTATGCGGTTTTCTATTAAATTGTTGGAGACATTTGCAACCTGATGAATGTAAATGATATGCAGATGAAAGAAAACGATACTCAAGATATAAAATAGTCTCTAAAGTATAACGTAATAATGCATGAAACCATTTTTGTTATTCTCGAAATGAAATTATTCTCAATTTTTTAAAAACAGTTTTTATTTCATATCGTTTTTCTATGAAATAATAAATGACACTTTATTCAAGAAAAATAGAAAAACAAAAGCTAGTGATAACGAAGGAAATTATGAAAGTTTATGTTTCGTTTAATGTTTGTTGTGATAAAAGGAAGGGATACAAAAAACTAATTGAGTTACTTTGAATGACAAAAAAGATTGATTATCCTTAAAGGGGTGAACTATACATTAGTCTCACTATATTAGCCTTAATTCCAATGACATTCAGTTGGAAATATCCATCTGAATAACAAATTACTTTTGACTTCAAAACAGGAAATCAAAGATAATGACTGCATTTAACTTTCTCGACAAAAAAAAAATAATTAATCTTAAAAACTTTTCTTCAATAGCAACGCAAATTGTAAAAATATAATCATTGAAAGCGTACCCTATGTAAAAATATTTTACCTTAATTCGTCACCACGCATTGTCTTACATTTAATTCTAGTCATTGAAAAGATGTATGCTTTTTCATTATGAAAAATGTTTTTGGGATTTTACGCAGCCATTTTCATGATTACATAATGTGAACAAAAACATTAGCATCGCTGATCAAAATAAACGACAGAGACACAACACGTTGCCATTGAATAAGTTCTAAAAGCGACAGGCCTTTGTTCGACGAAAGAAAATGTTTGGTTTTCTAAAGATATATACTCTTTGATTTCAAATACTCATTTGGGGTCTGGTAAGCTTATCTTTTACTTGAGTTAAATAAAAAACATATATTGTGTATAAATTTTAGGAAATCGTTGAGGGAGACTTTCTTTGCTGAAGTCATAATATAAATTGAAACAGTCTCGCACAAAAAATACCTTTTAGCTTAAAAAAAATGCCTCTAATGGTAAATAACGTAACGTTAATATTTGTGTTTCATATTAAAAAAAAAACGCTTTTCATTTATTTAACAGAATAGTACGAAAATTGTATTTTAGTTGATGGTTTCCATATCATGGCTTTTATATCAATAAAGTAAATACCTATTTATTATACCATTGATTTATATTTTAATTAAAATATTGGACTTTATTTAAACAATAAACTAAAACATTAAAATTATTTTTCATTTATTAAACTAAATTAATACAGCTAGCTACATTTTATTTTAATTGCCCATCAGGACTGTAGTCCTTTTATTCAATCAGATGGCAGAAATCCAGCAAGTTAGAGAACATTTCCACAGGTGCGTTTCTCAAGTATTAGGTAGATCATGCAGCATTTTTCTCTTCAATCGTCTTGCAGTTTGAGGCTCCAGGACTGACGTCGTCAATTAATTGAGATAATGGTACAATTTTCCCAAGTACTTGATGGCACGGGTCTCAATTTTGCTAGCTACCATTGGAATTAGTAACAGTTATACAGGGGAATGATAGATACCTCAATGTGTCAATGTGGAGAACTGGCCCATATAAACCATATTCTTGGATGCCCAAGGTACAAGGACGAAATTAAAGTGCTGCTCAGTGAAGTGTTAAAACACACTTTAACACTCCCAGTGAATATCCAGTTACTAACAAGTGATCCTAACAGTGATGTGTCGAAAAAAACAATTTTATTTATAAAAAACTCTGAATTTAAAAAAAAAGTATTTGTAAAAAACTAGAATTAGTCTTATAAAAATAAGTATGAAAGTTGGAGAGTGAAATTATGTTACAGCTTAAGTTCAGATACTTTAAAAAAAAAATAATGAAAATTATATATAAATATCTTACATATATCTTATATATAAATTGACTATCTTGCCGTCCGTGCGTGCAGAGAATGGGCTATGCGCATGCGCTCTGTTATCCCCAATTACGCATTCAAAACGTTGGTAGGGTTAAGTTGACACAGCGCACGGCATTCAAACATGCCTATTTGCTCAAACCGGCTTTTTACCAAATTTGTTATTATTTTTGTATTTTTTTCATAACAACTATTTACGTTTGTCAAAATATTATTACTCAAGCACATTAAATAATTATTTACGCACCCGATGGTACAATTTTTTATGAATATAAATTGATATTATTTGTAATAAAAGCGCGACAAATAGTTAGCCAGTTGTAAATATTCGCTTTTAACGGACTTTGATTGATTATTGATAATTTCGATTGTTTATCAAACGTTACCCCTTACATATCTTACCCATTACAACTTTGCTACCGTTTTTCACTCTTTTAGGGGTGAAATTTTCAAAAACCCTTTCTTATTATATATTTGCATCGTATAAGGAAAACACTTTCCAAATTTCATCGACACAAATGTGCACTTATATTTGAAAATACAATGTAAAACGAAAAAAAAAATAATGACCTTCTTTATGTTAGTTAACATGACTAAAAAACTATTCGATTTCACACATTTGGATGTTGTACATACAAAATTGTTGGAAATAGGTGAAAAGCGTGGAAGTAAATTCGAATATTTTATTTTTTTTCAATAACAATAATTGATTTTCAAGTTGTTCTAAATACCGAAAAAAAGTTAGTATGGAAGATTTTATATTTGCATTGACAGTGAAATATATATGACAAAAAATTGCTACCTTAATGCTTTTCAGCCGAATATATAATTACTCCAGATCACAACCATTGTTTCATAAAAAATAAATTTAAAAAGTTTGATTGTTGATAAACTCTACATTATCTCATTAAACATTTTATTTAGATAGAACCTTTAGTTGCGAATGCAACGGGCAACTACTAGTATATGTATGAAAGTGTATATGGCAGAGTAAATGAATGTGTGAATAGTAATATATGTTAGATTTTATAATGGTATGAAAGATGAATTATTTGTACGTATGGCTTATATGTATTTATATGGAAAAATTTTATAATATAAAATGCTATATAAGTAAAATTTGTGAAATATAATGTATAAAAGTTGCCAAAAGTTGGAAAAACAGGGCCAAATAAAAAAAAATGTACCTTTACTGTTATGGTGAAAAATATTTTTGATAAATATAGCAGTTCCTGTGTGAACGTTATCTTCTGGTAGTTTTGTGAAGTAAAAGGGAATCCTGGTCAAGGTTTGTAAATTACACAGTTTGCTCCATTAGAAAAAAAAAATGACGTCATACGAAGAATTTTGAAATTGAATCAGTCTGAAGATATGTACGAATTTCTTCTGGATACGTCACGTATCCATCACGTAGCCACCATGAGGCCAGCTGTGTATTTTATAAACCTTGATTCCTGGTATTTTAAAATGCGTTCTGGCTGTAAAGTGTGTTTCACTGATTAGCATTATGTCAATGTGGTTTTCCATTAGGAAGACTTTTAGTTCTTCTTTATGTTGTGGTAAACCGTTGGCATTTCATAATCGTAGAAATTTTTGTTATTTGGAACCTACAATTACTGTTTACACGTATTGGATCATTGTATTTTGTTGTATTAGTTGATTGGACATATTTTCAAAATTATCTAGAAATTTAATGAGGATTTCATTAATGCTCGAATTAGGGTCGGGATTCTAAACGATCATCAAAATATTTGAAACACATAGATTTACGGAAAAAAAAATACAACCTTCAGAATGCAAAATACATCAGTAAATGATTGCTTTAAATCTATCCTCAAAAGTTTTTGTTAATAAAAACTTTTAGAATTTTTTTGTACCTATGTACTTACAAAGTAAGCTTAAAATTACTTTTCAGGATCGATTCATTATGCTAATAGCCAATTGCTTTTTCAACCCCTTGTTGCTTTCTTTATTGTAAGAAATTAAAAAATAAGAATAATCTTCTATTATATAGAAATGAATGTTTGTCTGTATGTCCTTTATGGAATGTAAACTATGCATTTGATCATATGATGATCTCTAGTGAAGTTGTTCCACATTAGGTTTCTGAGTTGGTACGACCAATTTTGGTCGTCAAAATTTGATCATCAAACTTATTTTAATTGGTAATGAAGCAACGCACGCAGGGTATAATTGGTTATAAATTGGGCCCTTTAATTAAATATCTTTGTTCTTATTAAGATATAAAAAATCAGCATATCTTAAGTCAGAGGTGGCCAACCCAAATTATATTATGGATCACTTCGAAAAAATTTTCAAGGTGTTCCTTTTGCGGTTCGCAGGTTGGCCACCTCTGACAACCTTTGATTTAAATAAACAATGACTGTCGTTTATCTACATATATAAAATTGTTATATTGGTTTGGGTAAATTTAAAAAACTCAAAAAGTTCTGCATCGATTAAGCTCAAATTTTGTTAAGATATGCAATCCACCCTAAAGAATGTTTTTATTTTTTTTTGCATCAGTAACATACCTGCCAGCGACCGCAAGAAAATTACTTTTTCAATGGTCAATACAATAGCTGCTAACTGCCAATACTATTGTTATGATCGTGTAGTGAATTTTAGAGGTAAAGCAAATTTTCTCAAAACGTAATTGATAAATGTGTATCTTGAAGGTAAGTTATAATTGGTACAGCAAGGGATGCTATGGGTTGATAAGGGAGATGATTCTAATAATTCACAAGCTTTTTTTCTTAAATTCGATTTATTTATTTACAAACATTTACAACCATAGACTGGCAGGACAATGTCTGCGGAGTTCAGCTAGTAATCAATAAAAATTAGAAACTTCTTATTTGTTGCCAAAAAAAAAGTATAAATTTGTCATTATCAATTAATTATTCTAGAATTTTTTTTACAAAAATTATAATTTTTATTATCGCATAGTTGTTATAAAAACCATTAGATTTACTTAACCCAAAGGTAATAATTTATCTGTAAACCAAAAGATGTTCCTGACTGGATTAGTAGATTACAATTGATGAAGCCTTAATCGAATAAAGGAGCAAAGACATTTGATTTAATACATACCAGGCAAACGAATAAGTTCTAATTGTTTAATATTTATTAACAAAATCAATTGTTGTCATCAAAGTTTGGTTTCAATTGCAAAATGCATTGAGCAAAATGTTTAGACTAAATGTTGATTATTTTGAATATAATTTGCAAACAACATAACGTACTAGTTGCTATTCATTACGATAATCTAGAAGCTCAACTTTGCAAATATTCATTTAGCGCAACTATATTCTCCTCCGGCTGGATTATAAATTGTTTATAATAGCATCATATGGATGCATTCATACTATTTTATTGTGGTCGCAGAGTTTATAAACGTAATGATCATGCATGCAACCCAACAATAGCGACTTAATTTCAGATAACAATTTTTAATTTGAAAATTCAATTTAAAATAAGCAGACAGATAGAAAATGAAAATACCATACAAATCGTACGTGATAAAATATTTGTCGTGAATTTGATCTCGACTTGTGTAATCATACAAGAATAATTTGTCAAAGGAAAAAAGAGGAATATATGTGCATTGTAATCGTGTTTCGTTTCTGTATTGTTTCAAACGTTACAAATGAAACAGTGCAATTGTATGAATTGCACAAAATAAGGTGGATGAATTTCACTTCGTGTGCATATAAAAAGAAATTGAGGAAATCCAGTGCAGTGTTTTATGACATTTTAAAAACATTTCAAATTTTATACAATTTAAAAGTCTTAAATTGTGTTGGATTACTTGAAATGAAAAGTTTATTTTAATAAAATATTTCATATGTGAGTATATATTGTGAGTATATATATTAGTGAGTATATATAAGTGAGTAAATATTTCATATCAGTATGACAATACCTGTCATAGACCCTTAAATGCAAAGGAATTAAAAATAAAAGTCTAATAAAATAAATAAAAATTCTATAGTGATTAAGTTTTCTTCAAGTACAATACAATTTTTTCTCAGCAATGATTTATCCAATTTGAATGTAATATGTATATTTATATAGCTTTTTAAGGGCAATATTAGTCGCCAGTGCCATAAGTCTGTTCCCAACAGTTATGTTTGATAATGGTCTATATGAATCAACAGCGCTGGGTTGAAGTTATTCAAGCTTTTTGGGATTTATTAAATACTAGCTGAACCCAGCAGACGTTGTCTTGCCAGCCTATGGTTGTAAATAAATAAATTGAATTTAGCAAAAAAAGCTTATGAATTATTACAATCACCTCCCGTAACAATCCGCAATATCCCTCACTGTACCAATTATAACTTACTTTCAAGATATACGTTTATCAAATACGTTTGGAGAAAATTTGCTCTACCTTTAAAAATCACTGCACCATCATAGCAATGCAATATTGACAGTTAGCTGCTATTGTATTGGTTGTTGAAAAAACCGTTTTCTTGCGATCGCAGGTAAAAAACAATCTTTGATTGTATATTATGACAAAATTTGGGCTAAATCTATGATAATTTTTTTTATTTTTTGAAATCTACATATACCAACACCACAATTTTATCTATGTAGATTAAAGATAGATTATTCATTGTTTATTTAAAAAAGAGGTTGTCAAAGGTAGCCAACCCGCGAACCACAAAAGGCACCTTTGATAATTTTTTCGATTTGCGATATGCATCAGGCTTTCATAAAATGAATACCTTTTATAATGACCAAATTGGTGAAAACCGAAATATTAAAATAATTACAGTGGATCTAAATTTAATATGGAGAATTTGAGATATTACTTCAAAAGAGGCTCCTGGAGTTATAATGCATTTCCGAAGTGGCCCGCAATATCATTTGTATAGGCCACCCCTGATTTCATGTATGCTGATTGTTTGATATCTTTTAAAAGAACATAGATTTTTAATTAAAGAATCCAATTTTTATCCAATTAATGGGTGTCCATTTATTAAGTTTATTCGGCCTTAAATAGGCAACCTTTTCTTCCGAAGAGAAATTAATTGAACTTAATTACAAAGTTTCTATCAAATCACTAAAGCTGTCTTTAAATTGGAATCATAAATGAAATCAGAATAAATTATTACTACAACAATTTAGATTAGACTTGTTTGTGACCTTTATACTTTTATTTTGTAGCGAAACACTAAGATGTACCTGAAAACAAAAGTATTATTGAAGTTGATAAACCTGTTCTTCAATTGTACGATAGAATTCAGGTAGACAAATATTTAAGTTCAATTTTATCAACCTTTGTACCATACGTGTAAAGATTTCCCATTGAAAATACACGAAAACTCTGATTTTTTATTTTTAAATTTCTATATCTCAGCGGCATTTCAAGGGATCGCTTTTACCGAAAATGGTTTTTTATCAGAATTAAACGCTCTACAAAAGTGCCCATTGCAACAAAGGCGTAACTCACACCGGTGAGGTAGTACGGGCCACTGAACCTGATTTTTCCGTAAAATTCGCGTTTTTTTTGCATTTATCTAGTAAATAACAAGAGCTACGGAAAAATTATAAATGAAACACTTGTAGAGAATTTGATTTCCTACAAAAAAGTTCTTGTAGACCAAATCGCGAAAATCAACATCAAACGAGATATTAAGCCTTGAATTTTATGGAAAAATCAGGTTCAGTGGCCTGTACTACCTCACCGGTGTGAGTTACGACTTTGTCGCAATGGGCACTTTTGTAGAACGTTTAATTCTGAGAAAAAATCATCTTCGGTGAAAGCGATCCCATGAAATGCCGCTGAGATATAGAAATTTAAAAATAAAAAATCAGAGTTACCGTGTATTTTCAATGGGAAATCTTTACACGTATTGGTCGAGGACTTAAAATTAATATTAAAGGCTCAAACTCTCAGGGAATTTTTTTTTTGGTATTTCCAACAAAATTTCACGATGGGACCAAAAAAAGTCAAAAAAAAAATCACCCTAATATACAATATAGCTGATCCCCGTGAATTCATCTACGTAATGTAGGGGAAGATTATATTTTCTTTTCAAATTTGTTATTTGTACTGGTATATGAACATTTTTATTTCTCTTATTTCTTTTACGAAAAACATAATCTTACTTAAAAACACTATTTTGTCGACTTTAAAAAGATACATTTAATAAACTGAAAATTTAATATAGCCTATGTTCAACGGAGATAGTGTAGCTTCCCAATAGTGAAAGAATTTTTCAAATCGGTCAAGTAGTTTCAGAGCCTATTCAATGCAAACAAACAATCAAATCTTTCCTCTTTATATTATTAGAGTAGATCATCAATTATTTTCTAGTTCAGTTTCCTACTATCCAAATCCAATGAGCTTTTCAATAAAATTATATGTTATGAAAATTTTGAATAGTCTTTATTTTATTTTTTGTTTTTACATAAAAATCATGATAAAGTACAATTATTCATTGTGAATAAAAACAAGAAACAAAGGCAAAGATGCAAAAGAATGGCTTTGTGAGTGGTAGGACTAGGACATAACAAGGACTTTAAGTAGAGTTTTCCTGTTGGAATTGCATGAGTCGTGTTTCAACTAATTACAAGTAGGCACCAAGTCGACATAAGAGTCTGTTGTCACAGAGCTGTAGGCTTTCTCATTCTCAACAAAAGAAAAAAAAAAAAAGAAAAAAAGAAAAAAAGTATAATTTGTCTCGACCTTTTGATATTTGAAACATTGTATGTTACCATGAATTTTCTTCCGTGTTTTCTCTATTTTACAATGCATGAAATTGAATTAGGCTACGAGATAAAGAAAACTCAAAGAATATCAAACTCAAAATACATAGTACTTCACAATTTTCTGCTAGTGACTTTCTTCTTTCCACGTTTATTAAATTTCCACGATAAATTCTACGATAGAATTGAAATGATTAAAAATACATTTGGTATCTTTTTTTTTGTGAAAACTACAAACGTCAAATGCAGAATATTTTTAAATAACATTTAAAGCCCAAATAATGGTATTACTATCGAAATTAAATGTTTTATTGTAAACAAACAAATAAAATTAAAAAGCATCGACAATGTACCATTGGAAAATAAACAATTATTTGTAAAGCTTTTAGTCGGGATTGATTCGTTTTCAAATTATGATATACTTTTTTATGGCTTTTAATATTATCTATTAATTAATTAAATATAATAAAATAAATATTTATTTATTCATTTTATTTATTTCACGGAATTTTAAAAGTTAGCTTTAGAACTTTGTGTAAAAAAGATTTTTAGTGTATTTTTAAATGCAAAAACTGACTCAAAAGTTTCATTGTTTCCAATTAATAATGTTAGAGTTATTAGTAACTACTTTTCAGTAGTTTTTGAGGAAAAACACTTCAAATTAATTTTCAAGGCAAGTGATGCAATTCTATTATAATTTGATAAATAAAAGCAGTGCTAAATTCAATTTTTGAACTTTTTGTGTGCCTACCATTTTTATCATTTTCTGAACATATATCCTCGTCTATAAATTTATTTTTTTTTATTCAAATTTTAAACCATTTTTGACCAATTGCTAATGATTTACGCAAAAGATTGAGTTTCATATTATATATTTCTGATCTCTTTTCTGTGAAAAATTGATTGCCTTTACTGATATATAAAATTCTTACGTTTGTCTGTACATTTCGATTTTGAACCAATTTTAGGGTACATATTTGTTCAAGAAGCCCTTATTCCAAATTTAACATTTTTAAAATTTTTATCTGTCTGTGCGAATTTAATGAAGTTTGGTATGAAGATACAACATAATTTCCCACACATGATAGGATATTTATCATTCCTTAAAAATAATAAGGAAATACATTCCATAGGGATGAAACAAAAAAAAAATACTTTAGACAGGCGAGTTATATATCATTGAAAAGGTAATTAAAAGTTAAAAAATAATCTGTAAAAATATTTATAGTTGAACTGATAAAAAGCACAGTAAGTTCAATTTTAATTTTAAAAAATTAACCGTTTGAAATATAAACATTTATATATACAAATAACATACTTACTTATCTGACATTCTGATGTTCCTCATTAAGAAGAAGTGGGTTCAAATCTTACAGGAAACTTTTTTTTACAAAATTGTTGTAAATAGACCCTTAGAGCTCAATAAGGAAATATAAACGAAAAATGTAATAGTTGTAGTAGTAATGATAATAATAATAATAATAATAATAAAATTTAAAGTAAATACGTCTATAAAACCGTGCATACATAAAATACTGTATTTGTATACCCCCTCTGACTCATAAAATTTTAATATTCGATGTATTCCTTATAAGAAGTAGACATTTGGTAAGAATTTTTTTTTAATTCCTACCCTAAAAGAGTAAAAGGGGTGACTAAGTTTTTATGAGAAAATGTCGCGTTAACCAACAATCGAAATTTTGAATTTAAAAAGTATAATTAATAAACAAATAGGTAATTTGTTTTTTAATTTCTTAATTCTGCTTAAAAGCATTAAGGGAGCAATTTTTATCATATATTAAATTAACAATTTAAATATACAATTTTCTAAACTATCTTTTTTTCGGTATTTAGAAAAATTTGAAAACCAATTATTGTTATTGAAAATAAATAATATATTCTAATTTACTTCCGCGCGTTCTATCTATTTCCAACAATTTTGTATGTACAACATCCAAATGTGTGAAATCGAATTGCTTTTTAGTCATGATAATCAAACTAAGAAAGTCAAAATTTTTCGTTTTACATTGTATTTTCCAATATAAATGCATTTTGTGTCGATGAAATTTGGAAAGTTCTTTCCTTATACGATGCAGGCATATAATAAGAAACGGTTTCTGATAATTCCTCCCCTAAAAGAGTGAAAAATGGTGGCAAAGTTTGTACGGTATAACGTCTAATAAACAATCGAAATTTTAAATTTCATAACCAAAGTATCGTTATTAACGAAAAGTAATTACCATTTATTATAACACAAACTTGGTTTATTATTAGAAACAAAAACTTGGGGTCTGCTTGAAAATTTAAACTCTGATATATATATCTGAAAATGGTTATGTTAAGTTTATAAGTGAGCATCAAGTTTTTTGGCTTTCACATATTGTAAACCTGAAAATCCAAAATACGTATTCACAAAAAAATACATTAGCGAGCGAATATCAAGTAGCGATAAATTCGGTGAACTAAAAGAAAATGGTTTAATTATAGAGTAGAAATTCAGATATCTTAATAATAAGTGCATAGATACACAATGGTTAATGGTTATACTTGATTATGGAGGAACTGGGTTTCGTGCGAGTGAACAAATTTTGATTTCGCGGTAGTTTTGTACATTGTAGTAGTGTTATAGTTTTGAGAAAATGGTTCATTCAGGAGTCGAGACAATTAAATGGGATTTCTACTAATATTGAAAAATGTAGACCCTTAACTTCTGTTAATTTGACGCGATTGTTTTGATTACTTTTTACTGTTTTAAATCATAATTAAGACCGACCTAATTGAACTTGACGATATTTTTTTATGTTTAGATGCTGATTGATTTATGGATTATTGGTTCACGCTAGGTATACGCAATTGAACATACTCTTTTTTATAAATGTTTTCTGAAAATTAATTGATCATTACATACAAATATTTTATTCTAAGCAACAGTTTATTTAAATGTGTCTTTTTAAAATTGACTAAATAGCGTTTTAAAGTATGATTTTGTTTTTCGTAAAAGAAATAAGAAAAATAAAAATGTTCATATACCATTACAAATAGCAAATCTAAAAAGAAAATATAATCTACGTTATATATACGTTATATACCTACGTTACGCAGACGAAATCGCGGGGATCTGCTAGTACATAATAATTCTTACATAAGTTTTCATGTAAAATCCGTAATTTAAAAAAAAATCTTGGTTTTTTTAGTTGAGCCGAACTTCAAAGGATTTTTTTTCCTCGATCACTACATTTATTTAGAAAATGACATGAGGTTAAAAAATATCTATTTTTATTACATTTAATAAAAAAAAAATCAAATGATAAAATTGCATAGTTTATATAGAAATGTTGTTGCATTCATTTTTTCACTGCATTGAAATATGACGTAATTGTCACCAGCTGTGCATGTGACGTAGGGGGTGAGTTCTTTGTGTTCTCATGTGTTATTAGAGGGTGGTAACGTACACATTATGGGGTGATGCTTCTTACAAACAACCCTTACAAGGCTCTAGGCGACAACAATGTACAAGTAAAGGGGTACAGACTTGCAAAAACTTGAAAAAAACATGAAGGGAGGCCGTGTCAGTCCAGTAACAAATGAGTCGACGACGAACAACTTTGTGACTTCATAATAATTTCTACTATTTGAAAAATCTTCAAAGACGTTAGTTTTTAAACAAAACTATTGAAATTGTGTCTGGAAAGTAGTAGCGAGATGATTTTTTTTCTTGATTACTATGCTTTGAAAATCTCAACCACTTTGATAAATGATGACGACATCCGAAACTAATGAAATGCTTTTGAATAAAATCTATGAATCTGACCAATTTGCATAAACGGTTGTGGCATAAATTAAAGCTTTTGTAAGTGAATCACATGACCCATAAATTTTGTTGTTTTCATGGTATTTTCATGTGTAGACAGAGCCTAACTACAGGGGGGTGTATGGGAGAATTTTTCCCTTTTCTGCAGTATGACACGAGTTTCTTATCGCAAGATGCGACAATCGTCCTATGAACGATATGTTCTACTATAAAAGCACATTAGATACCATGGAATGTGCGTGTAGACTTCCATTTTGTTGTCAATGACACATTAATGTGGAATAGAATGAGAACACGTGACCCATTCCGAAACTGAAATAAACTCTTTTTATATCCTTTGAAACGAGAATAAATACAATTTTATTTGGTTTTGATTCCTTGATGTCCTCCTTAATTTCTTTTATGGTATTTCAATAAGAAAAAAATCAAAATTTAAATCGTTTCACTAAGCTGTTAAATTTTGGAATAATAAATTTTCATTGGATGATTTTTTTTATAGCAAGCATAAATGGTTGCTGAAACTCTGGGAATACTTTGCAGCTTTAGTTTTGTTTTTAAAATTTTAAAAAACACAGCACATGTTGCAGGAAACTTAAGAAATCAGTTGAAATTTCAAATCTTAAAATTGCCTGAAAAAATTATAAAGACTTATCGTGTCTTGGAAATCATTTACCAGGAAAAAAATTATTGTGTCATTGAAAAACAAACTACTTCGAAAAAAGGCCGTTATAGTTCCGATATAGAGCTATGGGATCGAATTGTGGACTTGAGTCAGCAAATAAAGTAGTGCAATGATCCAAAAATGTTAGTCCAAAATTTTACGCGATGTTGCATCCTACGATACGCTGCATAATGACAAAAATATGTGAATTAAGGAAATTTAAGACATGAATATGTAAAAGAAAAAAGATATCTTCACATCAATGTGAAAGTTTTACAACTAAAAAATGGAGCTTAATTCAAAAACTTAGGAAATATCTGCACCACAAATAAACAAGCTAGCTTTAGTGAAAATTAAATTTAGCAGCGAGAAAAACTTTAGATAGGAAAATTGAAACTTAATCTTGGGATTTAGTTGCTTTAATCTTAGGTGTGGAATGTAACAATATATCGATCGGAAACTAGACCTTTTAAAAAGAACATATTGAGTACTTGGAGAACTTTGAAATGTGTTGAGAACTTTTGAATCACAAATGTTGAAGCTTTGAGAAAATATAACGAATAAAAAAACTATAATCACTGTGATGATGACAAGAAAAAAAGGTTTTTAGATTGGTTATATCATCAAAAAAAAAAAAAAAATTATTCATATTTGGTGATGAAAAAACAATATTAGAGTTCCCAAGAATAACCCTAATCTAGGGATAGAAACAGCAATCATTGTAGGGAAGAATTTAACAACGTTGGAAACTAAATTAACGTCAGACAGAAAAAAAAAACGAATTATATACTTACTTCAGAAAAATATTCACCAAACACAAAAAGAAATATGAGCTTAAGATTTTTCATTTCCGATAGAAAAACATAATATCTATACTAATATATAAAATTCTTACGTCTGTCTGATTTGTAAACTTACAAGTGTAGATTAATTGGAGGAAATAAAGTTTTATTATTATTATTACGTCTGTCTGTGCATTTCGATTTTGAACTCAATTTTAGAGTAAATATTTGTTTCAAGAAGCCCTTATTCCAATTTAACATTTTTAAAATTATTGTCTGTCTGTCTGTGTGTCCCGATTTAACTAAAGAACGGAACAACCGAATTTAATGAAATTTGGTTATAAAATACAACACAATTTCCCACACATGTAAGACTACTTATCATTCCTTAAAAATTATAAAGGAAGGTGTTCCCTAGGGATGAAACAAAAAAAATTTACTTTAGACAGGCAAGTTTTACATCATTGGAAAAGTAGTTAAAAGTTAGAAAATAATTTGTAAAAATTATTTTAGTTGAACTGATAAAAAGCACAGTAAATTTAATTTAAAGTCTTAAAAATTGCCTCTTTGAAATATAATCGTTTATATATGTAAAACACATAAATGATTCTGAAATTCTGATAGATATATATGAAAACGGTTAAGTTAAGTTTATATGTGAGCATTCAGTTTTTTGGCTATCACATATTGTAATCTTGAAAATCCGAAATACTTATTCACAAATAAATACATTACTGAGCGAATATCGAATAGCGATAAATTCGGCGAACTAAAAGAAAATGGTTTAAATATATAGTTGAAATTCAGATATCTTAATAATAAGTGCATAGATACACAGTGGTTATACTTGATGGTGGAGGAACTAGATTTCGTGCAATTGAAAAAATTTTAATTTCGCAGTAGTTTTGTGGGGACATTGCAGTAGTGTAATAGTTTTGAGAAAAAGGTTATTTCGGAAGTCGAGGCAATGAAATGGGATTTCTACTAATATTCTGAATCTATACCCTTTACTTCTATTATTTTGACCCGAGTGTTTTGATAAATTTTTACTGTCTTAAGTCTTAATTATGGCCGACTTTATTGAACTTGATGATTGTATATACATACTGAATAATTTATGGATTATTTGGTTCACGGCAGGTATACCTACCGGAGGTATACGCAATTGAACATACTTTTTTTAGATATTTTTAAATATTTTTTTGAAAATTAATTGATCATTACTTACAACTATTTTATTCTAAGCAACAGTTTATTTAAATGTGTCTTTGTAAAGTTGACTAACTAGTGTTTTTAAGTATGATTATGTTTTTCGTAAAAGAAATAAGAAAAATAAAAAATTTTATATACCACAACAAATAGCAAATCTAAAAAGAAAATATAATCTACACCTACGTTACGTAGGCGAAGTCGCGGGGATCAGCTAGTAAATAATAAAATTAACTTTTTTCTTAAAATTATAAAAAGAAGCAAATAGTGCACTGCAAACTGACAATAGTACCAAAATTAAAAATCTATAAAATTTTGCTTTAGAACCATTAATTCGCTCAGTTCTCCGTTTTTTTTTTTTTTGATGAAATGTCGGTGCAACTTTTAAAAATATTTTGTAACAATTTGCAACGACAATCATGTAACAATGCATTTACTGAAGGGTTGTTCAAACTCCGGGGCGATGGAAGATTGTCGTCGTGTGTCGCCAATAATTCATCGACTTTGCATGTGAAAACCCTCTCTTCGTCAATGCACCAAAACTTATCAAGTTAGTGCAATTATTCCGCTGTGATTTCTAGGCCAGTAGTTTCATAAACTAAGCGGTTTATACCAATGTCGTCTTGTCACATGCTAGAAGGAGATATTAGTAATATTTTATAAGTGTCTGCTGTAGCTCCATTTCTCTTAAGCAATCCACGATCTATTCTTTTTTTATTTATACCAATTGCAGAGGAAATTGTGACTCATCACTTATAAAGTCACTCTTCGATATAATGTCTTTTTATAAAATAAAGAACAGCGGAGAAAGTATAAACAGTGGGGGTTCATAATTGCAAATAAAAAATCAGTTTGTTTGTTCTCAGATGATTGATAATTTTATTTAACTTCTGCATTAGAATTGAAAAATATATTTTATATAGGGGTGCTTGGTATGAGTCTTGATGTTTTCGAATGAAATCGTCTAATTTTTTAAATGTTTGAGTTGCTGCTATAATATCCTTCAGTTGCGCATTAAATATTCGGAGTAGTTTTAGAACAGCTATTTATATCGCTAATTTTCCATCGAGGAAAAGTCACTAAGTGCTCAACAACCACTACTGATATCAGTATATTATATCCAGTTGTAAGTCCTTCGTCCAGATTAATTACCAAAAATATCGGATTTTCCGTGCTGTAAATAATATCGAAAAACTTACACTAAACTATTTCAGCTAAAAAACTTACATTGCATTCCAAAAAATTACAATTAATCAATAAAAATTGATTAAACATTTTAATTGAGTATACTATGAAAATATCTCCCTCATTCTTTTTCAACTTTGCACGCAATAATCGTGTCGAATATTAGCATAAAAGGTCAGTTATTGTTTACTTTCTTTCCATTAACATGGTAATTAGAATCATTTGTACTAATTAAAATGAACGCTTTTAAAAAATTTAACTGACATATTACACGTAATGCATCAACATGAAAAAGCCTAGTCACGCTGATTTTAAATAAGTCGTCACCCTCGTAAATTGTTCATAATAAATTTTATGAAAGAATTTTTATACTTTTGATAAAAACCAAGAAACCTCACAAATATTCTTTGCCCGTTTTATGAATTTCATAAAATTGAGATAAAAGATAATGAAAATGAATGCATAATGTCATCGTATATTAGGCGGGTGTACCAACGTAATGTTAATCAATCGCATTTGCGAAATAAGGCCATATGTGACGAGGACATGACGTCATAAAATGGATGATTGAATGCTCTTACACCAAGTCGTTTTACTAATGACAGTCAATGGATAAGGGTAAATATGAGATACGATTATTAGATACTGATTTGGGAGCAAAGCTTGTCCATTAGTGTATTAAGCTTTACATATAAGTAATACAATTACGTCGCTCCTATTCACTAAAGCCCTAATAATTAAGTGGATTGGTTTACTTCTTCATTTGTGTCCATCTTAAACGTCGAACTAATAATAGTTTCCAAATAGAAAAAAAAACGAATTTTAAATTTAAAACAGAGCCACCATATCAAACTAAATTTTATAGACTCACCAAACGAGAAATACAATTACAATTATAATTACATTACTGAAATTGGTACAAAGAATTTTGTATTATTTGCATATAATGTGCATTTTTTCATTTTAGAATTAAAGGGTCTAGTAGGATCCACATGGCGAGTTGGCCCCATAAGTGCTTTCAGTGATTTTGATGGGTGCCCATATTTACGTTTTTGTCCTAAAAGAATACATTTAGTTTCCTCAGGGACTTCAATTCATTTCAAACGGATTAGAAGACCCAACGTATGCTTGCACTTATATTTTATTTGAAATATTGGACACTTTACTAATGTCAGCATCTATATTAAACGCCTTAAAGCCACAAAACTCTGTTCAAAATCTTTAAAAGTTTCTCAGTCTTCAATAAAATATTTGGTTATCAATTCTGGGGTTCTACTTTTATAATTTGAATTTGAAGTAAATACATAGTATGTATTATCCACTATTATGATTATCTTGTTTTGCAATGCCTAATGATAAGATTCGGTCCATTCTTTTAAAGTAACTGTTGGTTTCGCGGAAAAAGTTTTGTAGCATTGTAGCTCTGGATTTCTGTTCAAAGATCATTTAATTAGTAAATCATTTACTTTATTTAAAAATTAAGAAACAAATAAACGATCTTTTTAAATTATGGAATTGATAGATTCAATCCCATTGTTTGTACTTAGATATCCTGATGCTGTACCATTGAACTAATTTTTATATGATTTTAGCCACGTGTAGTGTATTAAAATAATTATAAAGGGTCTAGCAGGATCCACATGGCGAGTTGGCCCCCAAATAGGAACCTATGTCGAAACTTTTGTTAAAATATCGGTTTGATATACAAACACATTTTATATACTTTTCGAGACTAAATTCCTATTTGACTTTGAGATATGGGCAAAAATATCCCCCCGCATGACTATATTTCAAAGATTTATATCTCAAAAGCTAATTAGGCTAGAGAAGTGAAATCAACACTAGGCTGTAGATTATTTTACAGAGTATATCATATATTTTTTTGAAATTTTTAGAAAAAAAAAATTATATAAAAAAAATCTAAAAAACAAATGAAATATTTTTTTTTATGTCTTCTCTGAAAATGACAATCACGAAAATAAAATTTATGCTTCTACATGAGCGCTATAACTCAAAAAATTTCGTGAAAAAATAGATCGTGCAACACTTTGAAAAAAAATGAAATGTGATTTACGCCTAAAAGTATACCTCGGTTTTATTTTTTTTCGAAGTGTTGCACCAACTTTTTTTTCACAAAAATTCAATAAAAAAAGGTCATATATAGGAGCAAAACATATAATATTTTCATAATTGTAAGTCTAAGGAAACATAAAGAAATTTTTTTATTAGGTTTTTTGTTTTTCTATACTTTGGTACTCTTAAGATGATTTCTTTCAAGATCAAAATAATTGATCCCAAAAGAAAAAAAAACAACTACTGTTCAATTTTTATTAAAATAAGAATAAAAAATATCGTCACTGTTAAAATTTATTACAACTAGAATACTATGTATCTCCAATTAATTCTGGGTACATATTGACGGCATCTGAATTACTTTGTTTTCTTCGTTTAGCTTAGAATATTATTCACTGACTCATACCAAAATTTTTACAGGTTCTACCTAAAGTGGGCGAATAATTGAACTATCAAATAATATTTTAGAACAATGTGTAAAATAAGCACCTAATATCATTAGGGTAGAAGTAAAATCAAGCCATATGTATAAATAGCAAAGACGGTTCTATATACAATGAGTATATTTCGAATGGTATTCGATTGCAACAGTATTTTCCATTATTCCTGGGATTCTCTAAAGAAACTTTACAGTGCGATATTGTTCTCATGCAACAGCTTTTATATGTTATTTTTCATAAGAACAATAATTATTCAGAATTCTGCGTCCTACGAGATACTAACTAAATTAGGTTCATAATATTCCAATTGTAATTAATTGTAACAGTAACGATAATTTTTTTTTTCTTATTTTAATAAAAATTGAACACTTCTTGTTTTTTTTTCTCTTGGGATCAATTATTTTGATCTTGAAAGTAATCATCTTAAGAGTAAATATAGAAAAATAAAAAAACTAACAAAAAATATTATTTTATGTTTGCTTAGATTTATAATTATGAAAATAATGTATATTTTGCTCCTATATGTGACTTATTTTTTATTGAAGTTTTGTGAAAAAAAATTGGTGAAACACTTCGAAAAAAAATAAAACCGAGGTATCCAGACAAAATTTTATCCAAAGGATAGAAAAAACAATCAAAAATAGAGAATACGTACCAAGAATATGTAAAATTTATCTAACAGATAAACTATTATCTATTAAATAGTTGTCTGGAGGTAATGGCCTATCTATGTGCTAAATAATGTTAAATATAATATTTATAATTTTTGTTATGTTTTTCAAGAAATTCAAGAAAAATACTATTAGGCGTTTATCAGGTTTCATTTTTTTCAAGATGTTGCACCAACTTTTTTTGAGTTATAGTGCTCATGTAGAAGCATAAAATATTTATTTTTTCGAGATTGTAATTTTCAGAGAACACATAAAAAAATATTGCATTTGTTAATTTTTTTGTGTATATTTTTGTTTCTCAGAATTTCAATAAATATATGATATACTCTGTAAAATAATCAACAGCCTCGCGTTGGTTTCTCTTCTCTAGCTTAATTATTTTTTGAGATTTATAACTTTGAAAAATAGCCATGCTGGGGGACATTTTTGCCTATATCTCAAGGTCAATGAGAAATTTGGTGGGGAAAAGTATATAAAATGTGTTTGTATATCAAGCCGATATTTTAACATAATTTACGATATAGGTTCCTGTTTGGGGGCAAACTCGCCATGTGGATCCTGCTAGACCCTTTACTAAAGATTTTGTTTCACGATTTTGATAAAATAATTTTTCGATTTATTGCTACAAAACGACTTAACGGTAAAAGCATGATGAATTGCCTTCATAATTTGAATGGATTTTTTTTATTTATTTTTATATAACTTTAAGAAATCTTTTTTTTTTTGAAAAAGAAATTTTTTTACCATGGAACAATTTTTTCATCGCCATAAAAGTGTTGTTTTGTTTGAGTTTTGTATACTTTTTTTATAATTTTTTTTTTCAAATTTTTAGAATTATGACTACATATCCTTGTGCACTAAAAAGAATAAAACAAGAAATCCATTCTCGCGTTAAAAATCAATTGCTATTGATCTACCAGAATAAACTCATCTCACAAGATGATCCATTTAAAAATAGAAAATTAATATTGTTATAAATTAGAAAATTTTCAAAATTTTAAATTCTATTTTTAATTAAAATATGAAATTATTGTATGTATTCAAGAAAAACAATTTCATTCAAATGATTGCTCCAATTAGCGTTAGAGTACCCCCCATTCTTTAAACCCAATTCTTCAGAAAATTTTCAATAGTTTGACCATTTTTCCTTTTAATAAACACTTTGATTTTAGTAACATTTTATCGCAGTTATGTTTTTGGTAGAGCATACAGTTAATTTCAATGAAAACAAATAATAACCTCTAAATCTCGCAATCCCATTGGTAAATAGTTTCTTGCATTAAACAGTATGTGTGAGAAATTAGTGCATTCTTATATAATTATTTTTTTATAATTAAAAGCCCAAAGTAGATGCAAGTGATATTTACAACTTTTGGTATTATTAAATAATTTGGTTACTGTTTTAAATTTTCAATCAATATTTTGGACACTTAAAGAAATTGAAATAAATCAAATACATATACAATGGATGGATTCATCGAAACGTTCTTTTTTAAGCAACAGATCACTAACCGAAAAAAAATAAAATCGTTTTTTTATGTCAGTTAAAAAAGTACCCTTTTTTGCATATATGTTCAATATTTACAACAAAATGTTATACACATTAATTTTGATTATAAGATGCATATATCATCATAGGTTCCAGACATATTTTGACAAAATTTTTAATGAAATATTCGTTAGAGTTGATGCATTTTTGTGATTGACCCCAAATATATTGCCAGATATATACTTTGATGGAGGACAATAACGTTATATCTCTGCTACTTAATATTTATGGCGTTTTTATTCAAATACTGAAATCTATTTAGGGATATAGGAGATTTAAAGATCAAATCAATATTATTTATGACATACCCGGATTTTGGATGAATACATTTATTTTTTCATACTCGTAAACATTGCAAGAGCCTTATTTATTTACATCCTTTATGTATTCGTTTTATAAATTTATAATTATTGTGAGTATGTTTACTTATAGCGCTTTGGATATAAAGTTTGTACAAAAAGTAAACAAACAAGGGATGACTTTCCTTTCTGAAGTTTTAAAAATATGCAAATTTAAATGGAATATAAATCATTTCATCTTCATTTTCTGCTATTTGGGTCATTGTCAAATAAATGTTAGAACTGGGTGAATAAAAATGTGCAATTCATTCTTGTTTCATGAATTATAAGATTAAATTCTTTTTTTTCAATCAAAACCATTAATATTTTGGAAAAATTATCTACATTTTAGTACCGGTGTTTTTAATTTCGCTTTAACAAGCTTTCTTATAATTATTCTTCAAATTTAGAGGTCAAAAATTGGATCTTTGATTATTTAAAATCCATAAAAAAATGATTTTGAATAGGCTTTTCTTTAAGTATTTTTTAGAATTGAAATTTTACACGATATAATCTTATGTGCTAGCAAAACTAAAAAAAATAAAAACTTAACAATACGTAATTTTTTATCATTATTTATACTATTTTAATATTATTATTAAATCACTTTTTTGGTGTTTATAAAATGAAGAAGAAACAAAACGAATTAATATCGATTCTCTCCTTAGTCTCATTGTGAAACACAAATAGGCTTCATATCCCATAAGCTTTCAATAAATACAGTGTTCAATCATTATAATCGGATATCTCCATACAATCTCAATAATGTTCATGCTGGGGTGTTTATCAACCAAAGCCTTCATAAACGAAGGGTCCTCAACTTCAATAATAGTTCACCAAATCAAAACTATTGATCGATATGATAGTTAGAAATTTCATGAAATTTTGTTTGATTGATTTGTTTTAGTAACGGTTGAACAATAACTTTTTGGCTGGATTTTTAACCTAAGGGGGCGTAAAGAAGCTATTAAAAACGAAAGAGTTGTAGAGGTTCCCCAATGATTTAAAATGCCATTTATTTAATGAAATTTTTCCCAAATCTGACTTTACATTTTTTTCTGTATTTAAAAGATTATGAAAAACTAGCTTATCCCCGCGACTTCGTCTGCGTAACGTATTTTATTTTTCTTATTTCTGTTACGAAAAATATAATCATACTTAAAAACACTTCACACTCTTGAAAAAGACACATTTAATAAACTGTTGCAAAGAATAAAATAGTTCTATGTAATAATCAATTAATTTTAAAAAAATATTTATAAATATCTAAGAAGAGTATGTTCAATTACGTATACCGTCGGTAGGCATACCTACCATGAACCAAATAATCCATAAATCAATCAGTATCTATACATAAATAAAAAATATCGTCAAGTCCAATAAAGTCGGTCTAAATTTTGACTAAAAAAGTCGAAAGTTATCAAAATATTCGCGTCAAAATAACAGAAGTTAAGAGTCTAGATTTTTGAATATTAGTTGGATTCCCATCTCATTGTTTCGATTCCCGAATGAACCTTTTTCCAAAAACAATTTTGTAAAAAAAAAGTCTCATGTAAGATTGGAACCCACGTCTCTTTTATTGTGAGTATAAATATGTCAGATACGTAAGCGAATGCGCTATGAACCTATAATTAATCCCAAATTATAAATAAAAGAGCTTTTATATATATTTTTAAAAATGAAAAAACACTTATTGTGACATAACTGTAATAATTAGACATATGCTGTCGCTCTATTTTTTGTAGATAATAATATGTTCTGTAAAATCGTAGCACATTATTTTGTTCTATAACCAATAGTTTTCGCAGCGCACGCGATAAAATAATGTTTTTTTGGTAATTTTTTTCCGACCTTGGGTTACATTATTGGAGTTTTAGTTTGGATTCTTATTTTTTTTTTTGAAAATTTAATATAGCCTATGTTCTCCGGAAATAGTGTAGCTTCCTAACAGTGAAAGAATTTTTTAAATCGGTCAAGTAGTTTCGGAGCCTATTCAAAGCAAACAAACAATCAAATCTTTCCTCTTTATAATAATAGAATAATATAATTGCTCCAGTTCACAATCATTGGTTCATAAAAATTAGATTTTAAAAAGTTTGATTGTTGAAAAACAAACAAAAATTAAAAACCGCCTCTATAGTATTTGGTATAAGTACCTACTACCTAAACTTTCATACTAATTAAGTGAAATAACGTTATTTAAAATGCTGTAGTTAAAATGATATAACAAAAACAGAAACTTATTATTAATTAATTATTTATTTATAAATGAAACTTAGTAAATTCAAAATTTCGATTGTTGATTAATTCTACACTTTCTCAAAGAAACTTAATCACCCCAATTCACTCTTTTAGGGTAGGAATTTTCCAAAAAAAAATCTTTTCACATACCCACTTCTTATAAGGAATACACCGAATATTAAAATTTCATCTGGCAGAGGAAATATATAATTACACGATTTTATGTATGCACGGTTTTAAAAACGTATTTACTTTAAGCTTTGTTAATATAATTATTTTTTTTACTACTACTGTCACTTTTTTCGTTAATATTTTCTTATTGAGCAACCCTAAGGATTTATTTTCAACAATTTTGTAAAAAAATAAAATTAAAAAAAATGGTTACTCTAGGATTCGAACCCACGTCTCTAGTATTGTGTGCACTAGAATATCAGATACGTAAGCGAATGTGCTATTACCGTATAATTCGGTTAAGTGTTTATTAAGTATAAAAACATTTACATTTCAAAAAGGCATGTCCCACGGAAACGACGGGAACGGGGTAAAAAGTATCCTATGTCCTTCCCCTAGTTCTTAGCTACCTCCCTACTAATTTTCAGTCAAATCGGTTTAGCCGTTCTTGAGTTAGAAATAGTGTAACTAACACAACTTTCTTTTATATATATAGATATAGATGAAAGATGGATCTATATTTTTTGGCAACAAAAATAAAATTTAAAATGTTTTGTCTTTAATTATATTTTTTCAAAATACATTGAGCCAATAAAAAAGCTTAAACAATTCCCCTTAAACTCTAACTGCGATGGAAGAGATAGTTCAAAATTTTAATAATAACATCCAGTGGGAAATAAAACAGTCCACCATTTAAAATAAACAGAAACACCAAATTATCAATTTTTCACTGTCAGATCATATTGTAATAGCACTTCGTGCAAAAATATTCGCAAGGAGTAGAAGACAAAGAACTAGATATCCTTCAAATAAAGCTATGTTTAAAAGATTGTCTTTCCTCTTAGGGTACTAGTTTATTACCCAATGATCTAATTCAGCGGTTCCTAACCTTTTTCAGCTGCGGACCCCCAAGGAAATCAAGCATTATGCCAAAGACCCCTGAATGAAAAAAAGATGCAATTTTTGGACAATATTATATTTTAGTATTCCTTCATTAAATTAAAAAACAAAAAACAAACTTTTTCAAATAGGCTCGCGGACTCTCAGAGGTCCGCGGACCATAGGTTAGGAAACAATGATCTAATTAATACTCCAAAAATCTCCAACTCCTTCTGGTATGCTACTAAAAAAAATATTAAAACACCCAGTGTTTTGCGCCCATTTGCATGGAAGATGATACTCGGGCTAGAAGTGACTCAGAATGATTGATTAAGTTCGCAAAAAGTGTAGGAAAATTGTTTACTTCGCATGCCGATATTTTTGATCCACAACAATAACATTTCATTTAATAAAATATTCAATCTTCACTCCCCCTAGAACGTCGGGTCAAAGCGTTTTGTCCCTTCTGAAGTAAAATTGTTATTAATTTTATCACCTTTAAAAAAGCTCCTGGTCACAATCTTACAACAGTACACTTATATATACCCCTTTTGAGTGCGATTTAAATGTACGTCGAATAAGGTGAAAATCACATAAAAAAATATTTTAACGCCAGATAATAAGAGGAAATAATTCTTTTATAATAAGCACAGAATAATATTATATTGGACATCTTTCTTATATATAAAAACCTCGTGTCACGGTGTTTGTAGCCAAACTCCTCCGAAACGGCTAGACCAATTTTCATTAAATTTTCAATGTATATTCGGTAGGCATGAGAATTGGATGTAAAGTATATTTCATACCTATAGAAGATCAAGGTGTCCCTCGGGGTCTTCTGCAAATTTTTACGCCTACTTGCCTATATTATTTGTAATCATCGATGTCTCTGAATAGTTTTGAAAAACGCTTAGCAAAGTATGAATTTGATATTTTTATTTATTTAATTTGTGTTAAAATAATTATTTAATTAATATTTTAGAAGAGTGTTGTAAGTCCGCGTCATTTTGCATTTATTATGTGTCACAACGCAGTTCGTGCAACATTTTGTACGATTTATTTTAATTTGTAAAAAAAAAGTTTAATTATGTTTATTTGTGAACAGCCGATATATATTTAGCCAAGTGAAGAACATCCATTTTTAAAATGGATGCCTCAAACATTGAATGACTGCTATTGCAATTTATTTATCCGTATTACAAAATATGCAAGCTACACTGAAAATTGTAATGCTTTCAAGACGCACGGCCTGTCGCTGGGAATCATAGGGATGTGTGAACGTCTTCACCTTCATATTTTCAATATTGTTGTTTCGATAACATTGTTCATTAGTTTTTTCACCGCAAGCTGGGTGCTATTGCAAAGACGTGGTTAGTCTATATGTTCCACATCACATTACTGATTACTGATTCGACTTTTAATTACAGATTATGAAGTAATCCCAAGACCTTAAGCGAATTTGAAAATTCTATTAGTATTCTATTCTATTCTCAACATCAGCTTGATTAGTAATGGAATCAACCAAGTTGAATGGGATCAATTCGCTAGTTTTCTTATTTTGAATCAGAATACTCATTTCGTTGTACCTTATCAACATTTTTTGGAGCCAATATAGCATTTTCGCTTAACCAAATATAATTTTTGAAATTTTGAGCAAATTTTAGGAACACCATCTCGAAGAGTTCGGTCTTTAACATAGTAGAGTGGGAAAACTCAGTAGGGAATGTAATGTATTCAGATGATGTGTCAACAGAAATTTTACCATTACCAATATCGAGAAATTGTTTGGAAAACACTTTTCCACATTAGGCGTTCTGCATTTCGAATTAATAGATATTAAGGATGGAATTCTTCCTAAAAAATAAATTTTTGCCTTAAATTATCAAATTTATGGAACCAGAAACTTCACCTGGAAGAAAACATAAGAATTGTATTGCTGAACAATCCATCTGTAGAAGATTTATCCTAGCGATGAATGAATTTCGGTAATAGCCGTGTTATTGGTTTGAATTTTTATTCCAATTAAACTGATTAAAACGTTATTCTGCTGTTTTATAAAAAAGCTAGGAATTAGGTAAAATTTTTTCGAATGAGACAAAATTCGAAGGAAATGAAGTCAATACGCTTGATTTGTCGACAAGAACACTGCAATTACCGAGATTCAAAAATGTTTTGGAAACTTCTTCAGTAGATGGATCATTCCGCAACCCAACTCCTGTCGCCAGCTGATTTTTTTTCACATTGTGTCACAGATTTTATGATTTTAAGCAGGAGTTTATTTTATGGACAGAATTTGAACTTGGAATTATTGGGAGAAATCGTCAATCAGTAAATCATTGCGCTTTCAAAACACACTAAGTCATTGCGTCGAACTTCCAATGATTTCAATGGTTATATGCGTTTTGCAAAAAAAGATTACTGACAATATTAAATTGACATAAGTGTGGGTGACGTGAACTGCCAATTGCGTAAAATACCAAGCCTATTTTATTTAAAAACTCATTTTACTCATTCTTTCCGTGAATTGTTAAGATATGTTAATAGTTATTCTACTATTCGGAGCGAAGATGAATCTAACAAATCATATATCATCAAAATCAGTCCAGTCATTTTTTTAGCTCCAATTGGTTTAACTACCCCTACTTTGTTTTATATTTTGAAGAAATCTGATTTTACAAACTTCGTATGTCAATGTAATGGCAAGATGCTTCAATGGAGAGAATCAATCCGAGGGTAATGCATGAACCCAAATATATAGCTTCAATAAAGGAAATTGTCGGCCTAAAGTCTCAATCTGCTAAGTCCACTTTTAAAAATTTATGTTTTTTTGTTCCAAAAGGTAGGAATAAAAATTCTATCGATTGACAAACTGATTAATCTCTTTAAATATAAAAATTTCTTAATATATAACTTGAATTGTAAACCTGCTTTATGTAGTAACTTATGTAGCTGATAATCACTTTTTTTCCTTTCCCTGAAAAAACTGTTAAAAAGAACTTAGCGGCTTAACACTTTAGACCGACGAAATGTGTTGGATGACTTGCGATTGAAATAATTGATTTTTTTTTATATAATTTTTGTTTTCTTTTTATATACTTACTCTTCTAATGAAGTTTTGAACTTAATTTTATTCAGTTTATTATTAAAAATTTAAACTAAGTGTAGCTAAAATATTCATTCATGAAACACTACGTTCATTGCCTGTTAGGCAGTACGAAGTTTGCTAGGTTAGCTAGTTTATGTATGAAAAAAACTGCAACAATGGTTATTTAACAGGAGTAAAATTTAATTTACAGCTATATAATGTAAAATTATTTTAAATATGAACATCTAAATACTTTAATAAGTTGGTAAAAATGTTTAGATTTGCAATTTACCCACCAAGTTAAAGTCAAATTAAAAACATTACTTTAACTATAAATTAAAATTAATATATTGAAATTATTATTTATATACCTAGCAAAACTATTAATTTATAATTAACAAACAAATTGATCTTACAAATGTGTAAAAATTAACAACTTTTGTAAAGGCAGCAGCACTTTTCGTGGAAAAGTGGAAAGAAACAGTTCCGGAATTAGTTAATTATTTCAATACACTATTCAAAATTAGTTCGATGGTACAGCATCAGGATACAAGTTCATACAATGGGATTGATTCTACGAATTTCATAATTAAAAAAGAGAGTACTCTTTGAGAGATCGTTTATCTGTTGCTCAATTTTTAAATAAATTAATTGACTTACTAATTAAATAGTCTATGGACAGAAACTAAATGTATTCCTTTAGGACAATAACGTAAATGTGGATGTCCATCAAAAGCAAAGAAAGCATTAATTATTCAATAAATTTACTTATTTGACCTCAAAATGTACTACTTAGCGTTTTTAGTTCTATTGTGTACATGCTTGTGTTGTTTTATATTTAAGTTATGCGTCTATTTGATCTGTTTTGGGGTTAAATGTTTTAATCTGGCGTGCAAATCATCTATTTAAAAAATTAAATATCTGGCGTTTATTAACATATTTTAATGTCTACTTATATATAACCTTTTTTCTCTACCATTCGAAAAAAAATTAAAGCCAAAGAATGAAACTTTATTGTAATTTCAGAAAAAAAGCCTAAGAGCCTAAGACAATAGAACCTATCGGGTCAGTATAACGAAACAACGGATACTTTGGGAAAATAAATTTTTCTCTTTACTAACGAAAGTATTTCAGGATTGTTTAACACGGCATGGCCTTGAGATTGATGAGTAGGGTTCAAAGATATTTATGCGCATTATATTTTTTTGTAATTACGAAATTAATCGCGTTAAATTTTAGAGCGAGCAATTAGAGCACTTTTTTTCAACAAAACTCACATTTTTTTTCAGTAAAGGGGTATCAGTTCAGTTAGTATTCGGTTTTTGGTATAATTAAGTATTTTTATGAAGTTGTAAAATTTATGATATTAAAGTCTACCTCTTGGCACTAATTACATTTTACATAATTCGTTCAAAACAATTTGGCAAAATTATAATTAAATGACACTAACAACATTACTGTTTATTGTTACTTTCCATATTGCGAAAATAAATAGAACTAAACATTGAATAACGTTTTTCAAAACTGAAGTAATCATTTACGTAAATGAACGTGTTTACCACTTATACCACAATGTTAAGATTTAACTTAAAAGTGATTGTTCAATTATTCTTTCTTATTGAAATCTGTATGGCTAGTAACTTCTTGAGTTACTCACCATTTCAAAGGGTATTACATATTATTATTTAAAGTAATATTAATAGGAAGACAATTCAGGCTGCTTAAGATCGGTTTTTTTTTATTTAATATTTTTAATATTCAATTAGCTACGTTTCGTTACGTATCGTAACTTCATCTGGCTTCTTGATTCAATAAAATAAAAATTATTAAATTTAAATGAATTTAAATTGAAAATATTATATTTTTTGGGAATCAAGAAGCCTGATGAAGTTACGATACGTAACGAAACGTAGCTAATTGAATATTAAAAATATTAAATAAAAAAAATCGATCTTAAACAACCTGAATTGTCTTCTTATTTAATAAAAGCTGAGATATGAATTTTATGATCTATAAAGCAATATGTTTAATTAGTTTCTTATAGTTCCAATTTGATCAGAAACTTTCCTTGAAATAAGCTCGTGTAAAAAATTATTATGGATTCTGGTATTTTTAGGAAGCATTTGTTAAGGATAATGGTTATCCTTTTGAGATTCATACGATTACTACAACAGATGGGTACATAATAGACATCGATCGGATACCATATGGAAAGGAATCAGTCTTACAATCAAATGTTACACGGCCAGCAGTTTTGCTTGAATCGGTTGGATGTGCCGATTCAAGTATTTGGCTCGCAATGGGTCCAAATAGGTCAATGCCGTTTTTACTGGCTGATCGTGGATTTGACGTTTGGATTGGAAATTATCGTGGATCCACTTTTGGACGCAAACATGTGAATTTATTTCCAAACATAGATCGAAATTTTTGGGATTTCACGTTAGTATTTTTTAAAAAAAATAATAATGTTTGAGGATTAAAAGATAATTTTGCTTATTAAAGTGAATGCGGTTTTTGAATCGCACACTTTTCGAACACTTTTCGAAGTTCTTATCACTTTTTATACAGTTGTTCTTGTCTGCTTACATTCAATATTTTTTCCTATTATTAAAGATAAATCCCAAGTGAGATTTATTTCAAGGAATAAACTTATTGCAGATTTAACCAGCAAAAACTTGGTTTTGTACCTAAAGTTGAAAATTGACTTAATTATAGAAAAAGATCCTTCTAAGATATATGTTCACAAAGATAAATGAGGAAAACTATTTGAATTTTACTTTTAGAATGGTTGAAGTAAGTTCCATTTCTGGTTTCATCTATATATTTTCGGGAAATCCAATTTAACAGAAAAAAAACCCATAACTTATGCTGTTTTAATTTTTTTTCTTCCTTGATTCGCCAAAACTTGGTGGAAAATATCAACATGATGAAATTTTTATTTAAATACCTTTATTTTATACCATGTATATAAGACTGATTCAACAAAAATGATTAATTTTTTTTCTTGATTCTATCGAAAATATTGTTGGGAATGACAAAAAAAAATGCTGTGAAAGTTTAAGCTCTTAATATTAATATTAAGAGGTGCCGCATCACAAATTTCGATTTTCCTTTTAAATAACATGGGATCAATATTCTCTTGCATTTTGGAATTTTATAGCTCACGTTGGTAACAATATTTCGGAATGACCAAGGTATATTCTTGTAGAAAATTGAACGATCTACAAAAAAGGTGTGTTACAAGTTTTTGATATATTTATTTCTTCAAAAGTTATTCGAGGCCAAAGTTGAACTAAAGAGAAATTTTAATATCTTTTCAATTTTTTGACGCAACCATCAATTTTATGAGAAAATTTTATAGGACATTTTTTGTAGAGCATTTTTTTTTCTATAACTTATCTCTATAAAATCTTTTGATATTTTTTACAGGTCCTAAGTTATTTGCATTAAACTGAAAATATTCGTTATTTTATTGTTTTAAATTAATAATATTCCCTGAATTATTATATTTTTAATATATCATTTTTTTTTTATTACTTAAAACCTGTAGAAAATATCAAAAACTTTTATAAAGATAAGTTATAGAAAAAAATGCTCTACAAAAAATGTCCTATAAAATTTTCTCATAAAATTGATGGTTGCGTCAAAAAATTGAAAAAATATTAAAATTTCTCTTTATTTCAACTTTGACCTTGAATAACTTTTGAAGGAATAGATATATCAAAAACTTGTTTGGAGACCTTTTTTGTAGATCGTTCATTATTCTATAAGAATATATCTTGGTCATTGTAGTATTGTCACCAACGTGAGCTATAAAATTCCAAAGTGCAAGAGAATATTGTTCCCATGTTATTTAAATGGAAAATCGAAATTTGCGATGCGGCACCTCTTAATATTAATATTAAGAGCTTCAACTTTCACAGGATTTTTTTTTGTCATTTCCAACAATATTTTTGATGTATTTAAGAAAAAAAATCATTTTTTTTTTAATCAGTGTAATGTATATCCACAAAGACGATATTAACGTAAGAAAGAAGTCACCAATTTTTCTGTTTATTAAAACTTATTTTTGTTCACCACCTAAAACTAAATTGATTTATTTTGGTATTTTTAGGTACCAAGAGTACGGAATATATGATTTGAGAAACACAATTGATTTCATCTTAAAGAAGACAGGTCAATCGAATTTAACGTACATAAGCCATTCGTTGGGAGCCTCAAGTTTCTTAGTTTTAGTCTCTGAAATACCCGAATATAATTCGAAAATCAAATTAGCAGTGCTGTATGGACCGGTAGTTTACTTGCAAGGATCGAAAAGTATTTATTCGAAAATTCTTAAAAGATATGAATTTTTAGAGGTATTATTTTTAAATAATTTATATCGTTAAGCTCGGTTCTTGTTATTTCTATTAGCGGAAGATTAAAGTTATTCAAGCATATGTACTCACCAAAAAGTATGTAAAAGCCAATTATTTTATTTTATGATATGTCAGGTTCTAAAAATAATTACAACTAAAAAATTATCAACAAAAATGCCACCGTACGTTGCCACGTCCACATCCAAAATCGACTTTCCCAAAAAAAAAAATACCATATAACTTTTGAACGATGATACAATCCAAATAATTATTTTTAGAAATGAAACTAGAAAAGTTTCAAACAAAAAAGGTTCTTTACCAATTTTCCATAAATGTCTAGCCGAAAATTAATGTCGATAGCGCTAGCGCCATTTTGCATGAGATCAGATAGCGTACGAACTTTTTGCGCACTACATATAGCAAAAAATTTGATTTCTTGACCAATGGGAAAATTTTTACCAAAATGGACTTTGAAAGGATAACTTTCATTTCATGCTTTTTATAAGGCTTGATTATTTTTGAAACTAAATTTGGAGGCATTTAAGGAGGAAAGTATTTAAAGAAAAAATAATTCTAAAGCATATTTCCAAAATTGAAATTTTTACTACCTTAAAAATTTATAACTGAAGGATTTAAGACAAGTGTTTTAGCAAATTGAGACATAGTACTTTTTTAAAAAAAATAGCAATAAAGCTGTTAATCTTGCATCTGTACCTCTTGCATAGATGCTGTAGAACGTATTTACAAGTACATAAATGATTGTCGAATAATTTACCCCCAAATAACTGAAGGTGGAGGAGAAATTTTAACTCCAGTTATGAAAATTCATCCACCAGCTTCAGAAAAATTATACGATTATATCACCTATACTCGAAATCACTAGAAATCTTGGGATTGTTCTCTATATTTATTTCCGCTGAGGTTTAAGATTGATAAATATTTTATTTATTATTTTTCAATCACAATAATTTAAATAGTAATTAATATATTCTACGTTTTAATTATTGAGCATTTATAATAATTATTTATTAGTTCCACTGAAGAGTAAAGAATATTCAGTAAATATTATATTTAACATGTACTTCTTAGCTTTTGACTGCACAAATTTAACATACGTTAGAAAATATTGATGATTTTTTATCGAGATAATTCAGTATCGACAGCCCAAACTAAAAATTGCAAGATATCTTTTAAATTTTACAATGTCATATGATTAATAATTTCTCCTAAAAATTTTTGGTTATAAGTTAACATTTGATGAAGTTTTTGATATCATCATTAGTCAAAGATAAATATGTGTTATTTTCATATGAATTTGACTTTTAGGCGCTTTCAGTTTTCTTCAACATCAACGAAGTGTTTAGGTATTCGAATATGCCTCGATTATTTGTTAGCCTGATTTGTCATCCAAAGTCAATATTTTATGGATTATGTTCAAATATCATGGCCAGTGCTGTTGGATATTCTGGATTTAAATACAACGTAAGATTTAGCCGAAAAATAAAAAAGGAAAATTTCTTCAATTTTTCTTTTATAACTTCAAATGTTGTAGATTCCTTTGATTGCTTCGGCTTTTCCCGGAGGATTATCAACCAAAATGGTTTGGACGCTGGCGCAACAATTTCAACATGGTATCAATTTGTTACTAGAAATTTAAGTTGAATTTTCCAGGTAGAAAAAATTAACGTTTTTTTTTTAGTTAATTTTTCAAAGTATGACTATGGAGCTTATGATAATATGGTTGCATATGGTCAAAGTAAGCCACCACTGTACACATTAGGCAATGTTAAGGTTCCTGTCATTCTTTATCAAGGAGGTCATGATTCTATAGTGTCATACAAGGTATTATTGCCAAATCATTTTTGTATTAAGCGATTGGTTTTTTCGAAAAAAAGTGGGCTTTTATTGGTGGACTAGTAAAATAAAGCTTCATCTTAAAGAATCTAATTTATTTAAGAAAAAAAATATTTTGATTTTATGATAATTATTTTTGATACTACATGTTAATTATTTATTTAATCTTATTTTAATATTTTTCTTTTAGAACGTGGAAAGACTTGCCAAAGATCTTCCAAATACAATTGCAATATTCAACGTTTCCACTTTCGATCATGTTTCTTTCTTGTGGGCAGGAGACTATGCGAGAAGTGTTTATATGCACACTATAAGTTTATTATTATTAGAATACAAACTTTAATGCAGTTGTAAAAAACTTTCGAAAATTTGAAAATTATTGATAATTTTATTTTTTTATTTGGATACCATATAACGTCCTTACACTTTAGATCGAACTACAGAAATTCAAGCCCAAATCCATCATATTTCAACTTACATTCACAATTAAAAATATTATAATCCCATATTTTTGTTGGCTCCTCAAAATCAATAAAACCGTTATCAATTTCTTCACATTAATTGTATGTATTTATTGCTTTGCTTCTCAACCAACTGATGATTTCAATCAAAATTTGAGGTATTTAATATCGCTCCTTAAATCTTACTTAAAGCATTTTTTTCATTGTTATTTACCGTCCCTTTATATTAAATTAACTACCAAGGACTTTAGTGACTTTAGGGTTAATAAGATTCCTTAAATCGCGAAATATTGAAAATTTACTCGATTTGAGGTTCATACCCAACACCAACCAGTTTTGGAGCAACCATTTTGACCACTCAGCCTACAGCTATTTATTGGTTTCCTTTGGATTTGGATTTCAGTAGGGGAGACTGGATACAAAAGTAACGGCGGGTCGAAAGTAACAAATGCTTTCTAGGTTTACCCGATGGGTGAACATCGTTTTGCTGCCATCAGGTGATAGCCTAGAGCACCCCGCTCAGTCGCATTAAGTCGACGCGTGCGCAGTGCGTTGTTAGGTTCTATAATAGGACGTAATGTGTTTTAACGAGCCAAAAGTAAGTTTTTCGACGTTTTCTTATTTATTGTTTACATAGTCGTAAAAGGATCATAGCAATCCGAATGTATGCATATCCATTCTTGATTAGATAAATTGTTCATTGTTTAAATTCATTTTTGTCTAGCACGTTCCGTTTTAAAGTTATGTTACACGTTTTATTAAAAATGAGAATGGGTACAACAGTAACATAGTCTCCTAAGGTACAAAAGTAATATGTTACTTTTGCCCTCGTAATGATTTTATTACTAACATCATATTTTTATAGATATCTAGTTCAATAGAATGGTTTTCGATACATTTCCGTGTCAGTAGTTCTTCATGCAGTAGTTCTTATGCGTTGTCGCGGCATTCTATTGATTCATTACCTTAAAATAATTATTTTTTGAGTATTTAAAATGCTGAATTTGGTTTATATCATTAATATAAAGTCTTTTATTAAGTAATTTGTTGATTTAACTTGTACTATGTTTTCATTAGCAACCCTTAGCAGTCAAAAGTAATAATTTGTACTTTTACCTTGATTTCTGGCTGGATGTCTGAGCCGCTTACGTGGTTGAAAGTAACAACTGACAATTTTTTTAACTCTATGTTATTCATATTAAACACTCGATTATTTAATAAATCAAGTTACTATTGTGAAGAACATAAACTAAATTTATATGTGGTTATATTCATTTAATGGCAATAATAACATCCAACCAGAAATCAAGGTAAAAGTAGAAATTGATACTTTTGTACTCGGTCTCCCCTACATATAACCAGTTTTAGTATCTTCAACATAAAGAGTTCATTTCTCCAAAATTTAAAACGAAAAATTAAAAAAAAATTAGTAACTTTTTTAGCTTTCGTGGACCAGAAAATATAGCTTACAATAAATGAATCATTAAGCTCCTGATTTTACCAAAATGCTGATAATTTTCCTATATATCTACAATAACGTGACTTAATTTTTGAAAATATAAATTTTTGATTGTTTAAAAAACTGTTATTTTCATGTTAACTATACACATACTGAAAATTATTAAAGAAAATTTATGATCGAAAATATTGTTTCATTTCTTTCACCAGCTTTCATTTTGTTAACTATTTTATTTGTACCTAGCATGGATCAAGAGGTATAATAAAAGAGGTTTTTGCTCTTTTTGGAAAAGCCAATTGGGGAAAAGGGGTACGCGATGCCACCCGATGACGAATTCCTTGGATGCTTGGTTGGAACCATGTTTAGGACCTAATCTATTGATTAATAAAAATATTGGTTTCTACATGCTTTTTGGAAAGTTCACTAATAAAGGGTCTAGCAGGATCACAATGGCGAGTTGGCCCCCAAATAGGAACATATGTCACAACTTATATTAAAATATCGGCTTGATATACAACCACATTTTATATACTTTTCGCGACTAAAATCCTCTTTGACCTTGAGATATGGGCAAAAATGTCCCTCCGTATGACTATTTTTTAAAGTTATATATCTCAAAAACTAATTGAGCTAGAGAAGTGAAACCAACGCGAGGCTGTAGATTATTTTACAGAGTATATCATATATTTTTTTGAAATTTTATGAAAAAAAAATTATACAAAAAAAGTCAAAAAAACAAATGAAATAATTTTTTTAATGTTCTGTAGACTTACAATTATGAAAATAATATATGTTTTGCTCCTGTATACAGCCTGTTTTTTATTGAAGTTTTGTGAAAAAAAGTTGGTGAAACACTTAGAAAAAAAATAAAACCGAGGTATACTACTAGGCGTAAATCAAATTTCATTTTTTTTCAAGCTGTTGCACCAACTATTTTTTCACGCAGTTTTTATGAGTTACAGTGGTCATGTGAAAGCATAAAATATATTTTTTTCGTGATTGTCATTTTCACAGAACACATAAAAAAAATTATTTCATTTGTTTTATGGGTTTTTTTTTGTATAATTTTTTTTATAAAAATTCCAAAAAAATATATGATTTACTCTGTAAAATAATCTACAGCCTCGCGTTGGTTTCACTTCTCTAGCTTAATTAGTTTTTGAGATATATAACTTTGAAAAATAACCATGCGGAGAGACATTTTTGCCCATATCTCAAGGTCAAAGAGGAATTTGGTCGCGAAAAGTATATAAAATGTGTTTGTATATCAAGCCGTATATTTCAACATAAGTTTCGGCATAGGTTCTTATTTGGGGGCAAACTCGCCATGTGGATCCTGCTAGACCCTTTCGTTCCCACTAGTGAAGTAAATACTTAGTTTTCAAAACTATTACCTCTGTTTAGTTTAGAATGATACAATTAAGTTTGTTTCCAAGATTATTTTTCACCGTTGATTTGTTTTGTACACCCTATATTCTTAAATAGTCAGATTATATAACACAAAAAAAAATATTTGTTTTGTTCTGCTTTTTATTATTTTTAAGTTCATTTATGCGCGTCGCTAATTATATCAGTTTTATTTTTTTTTTAAATTTAATAATTAAATGGCAGTCAGATAGATAACACAATTAGTAATGAATTAAGTGTTATAAATGTTTATACTTTTCTGTGATAATTATTTCAAATTTGTAAACGTGGTGCAATTACTTAACGCTAGCACATTCATTGACATAAGTAAACTATATTAATTAATGTTTTCAAAATGTTGAGATTTAAGTTGATATTTTTAGTGCAAATATTATTTTTAAATGAAATTTGTTTTTCGAGTGATTTTTTGAACTATTCACCATTTCGAAGGGTATTATTATTGACATCCCAAAATTATTAGTTTATACGTAAAACGTCTAAAGAAATTCATGAATGCAATGAGATACACTAACAGAAATTTACATGTAACCAATTGATCAATTACTTACAATAACTACAATTAGAAAATAAATAATATAATTGCACTTAAAATTTCTGTCAAAAAAATAGCATTTTTGCTGCACAATTCTTATGTATTTTTGAAATTTCTACCAATCTTTTTTTTGAGAGGTAGGTAAAAAGCGACTTGCAACCGATAGACGTTTGATGTTAAACTAAAACTTTTGTGGCCTGGCATAGATTTTTCTTTAGATTTGTAAAGTAATTAATTTAGTTTCCGTGGATTTTCAAACGTAAAGTAGTTGAATTTCTTATGCTTAGGAAGAGTTTGTAAAGGATAATGGTTATCCTTTTGAGATTCATATGATTACTACAACGGATGGATACATAATAGACATTGATCGGATACCATATGGAAACCATTCACTCTTGCAGCCAAATAAAACACGGCCAGTGGTTTTGGTTCAATCGGTCGGATGTGCCGATTCAAGTACTTGGCTAGTTATGGGTCCAAATAAATCATTACCTTTTTTACTGGCTGATCATGGATTTGATGTTTGGATTGGAAATTATCGAGGATCGACTTTTGGACGCAAACACGTAAATTTACATCCGGACTCCGATCAAAATTTTTGGGATTTCAGGTTTACATTTCTAAAGATCTAATAGTGGTTTTGTTTTACTTTTTGATCAAAAAATTATATTGTTTTGTATGGCTAATTTCAGTTTTCATGAGTATGGAATCTATGATTTGCGAAACACAATAGATTTTATTCTTAACAAGACGAATCATTCAAACTTAACGTACATAAGTCATTCTTTAGGGGCGGCAAGTTTCTTAGTATTGGTCTCAGAAGAACCTGAATATAATTCAAAAATAAAATTGTCTGTGCTTTATGGACCAACAGTTTATTTTCAAGGAGCACCAACGCTATATTCCAAAATTCTCAAAAACTATCATTTTTTGCAGGTAACTGTTCGTTTTCGTAAAAAGTTAAAGGTTTTTATGGATATGAATGTTTAAAAAGAAATTTCAAAAGTTTTAAATAATATCCTCGATTCCAAAACTTTTGCATCTGTATACCTACACAATTCTTAAAAATATTGCTTATGCAAAGTTTCTGCTTAAAATTTCTTTAATTTTCAAACGATGGTGGCCTTTAGATGATTTTGAATTCCTTAAACATCAACGAAGTTTGTCAATATACATATTTCAATCGGAAAGTGATGACATCAATGTGCCAATCAAAATCAATTTTTTACGCATTATGTTTAAAAACTTTTGCGAGTATAACAGGACGTTCGGGCTATAAATACGATGTGAGATAAAAAAAATAAGTGATAAATATTTTGAACTGAATTATTTTTTTTTTGTAAATGCATTTGTTTTAGTTTCCTCTGATAGCTTCAAGTTATCCAGGAGGTTCATCCGTGAAACTAATTTTAATGCTTGGTCAATATTTTAGGCATGGTAACTATTAAATTTTTCATTCAAATTTTGGTTCAAAAATATAATCATTTTTAAGGAAGATTTGCTAAGTTTGATTATGGAAAAAAGGATAATATGAATACATATAGTCAAGCCGTACCTCCTTCTTACGAATTAAGTAATGTGCATGTACCTGTCATTCTTTATCGTGGCACTAATGATGCGATGACTCCATACGTGGTAATTTTTTTTTTAAAATTTCCAAAAACATATAAAAGAGCTGTTAAAAGTGTGGCTCAATAGCATGGAACTAAGCCAGATATTTTTTCTTGTCCTGTCATGTTAAAAACAGTATTGTTGTAAACTTAAAAGCTCTTGTAATGCTTTTCGTTAATGCATTTTAAAGAATAAAAGAATGATAATATTGATGCATAGTTGAGGGAAAACCGGAATGCTAAAAAAATTTCAATCGAATAAAGTTTCCAAATGGCGTTTAATCTTTATTTCGTGCCGTTTAAGCAATTAAGGTAGACAGAAAAGTTGCGGAAATGAAAAACGTTCTTCCCCACATCATGTATTTTTATCTCCCTAGGGTGATCCTATAAAGGGTGTAGCAGGATCCACATGGCGAGTTGGCCCCCAAATAGGAACCTATGTCGAAACTTATGTTAAAATATCAGCTTGATATACAAACACATTTTATATACTTTTCGCGACCAAATTCCTCTTTGACCTTGAGATATGGGCAAAAATGTCTCCCCGCATGGTTATTTTTCAAAGTTATATATCTCAAAAACTAATTAAGCTAGAGAAGTACAACCTACGCGAGGCTGTAGATTATTTTACATAGTATATCATATATTTTTTTGGAATTTTTATAAAAAAAAATTATACAAAAAAAAACCCAAGAAACAAATGAAATAATTTTTTTTATGTGTTCTGTTAAAATGACAATCACGAAAAAAATATATTTTATGAGTCTACATGAGCACTAAAACTCATAAAAAAATGCGTGAAAAAATAGTTGGTGGAACACCTTGAAAAAAATGAAATGTGATTTACGCTTAATAGTATACCTCGGTTTTATTTTTTTTCAAAGTGTTTCACCAACTTTTTTTTCACAAAGCTTCAATGAAAAATAGGCCACATAAAGTAGCAAAACATATATTATTTTCATAATTGTAAGTTTAAGGCAACCTAAAAAAAATTTTTTTTATTAGTTTTTTGTTTTTCTATATTTATTCTTAAGATGATTACTTTCAAGATCAAAATAATTGATCCCAAAAGAAAAAAAACAATAAGTGTTCAATTTTTATTAAAATAAGAATAAAAAAAAATATCGTCAATGCTATAATTTATTACAACTGGAATATTATGAAACTAAAATAATTTAGTTAGTATCTTGTAGGACGCAGAATTCTGGATTATTATTGTTCATATAAAAAATAACAAATAAAAGCTGTTGCATAAGAACAATATCCCACTGTAAAGTTTCTATTGGAGAATCACAGAAATAACGGAAAATACTGTTGCAATCTTTAACCACTTGAAATATAATCATTGTAAATACGACCGTCTTTGCTATTTATACATATGTCTTGATTTTACTTCTACCCCAATGATATTAGGTGCTTTTTTTACACATGGCTTTAAAATATTGTATGATAGTTCATTTATTCGCCCACTTTAGGTGGAACCTGTAAAAATTTTGGTATGAGCCAGTGATTAATATCCTAAGCTAAGCGAAGAAAACCAAGTAATTCAGATGCCATCAATATGTACCCAGAGTTAGTTGGAGATGGATAGTATTCCAGTTGTAATAAATTATAACAGTGTGGAAATTTTTTTTTTATTCTTATTTTAATAAAAATTGAACAGTAGTTGTTTTTTTTTTCTTTTGGGATCCATTATTTTGATCTTGATTATAATCATCTTAAGAATAAATATAGAAAAACCAAAAAAACTAAAAAAATTTTTTTTTTTATATTTCCTTAGACTTACAATTATGGAAATAATAAATATTTTGCTCCTATATGTAGCCTATTTTTCATTGAAGTTTTGTGAAAAAAAAGTTGGTGAAACACTTTGAAAAAAAATAAAACCGAGGTATTCTATTAGATTAGTTATTGTCTTTTTAAGAGAACACATAAAAAAATTATTTCATTGGTTTTTCGGATTTTTTTTGTATATTTTTTTTTCTAAAAATTTCATAAAATTATATAATGTACTCTGTAAAATAATTTAAAGCCTCGCGTTGGTTTCACTTCTCTAGCTTAATTAGTTTTTAAGATATATAACTTTGAAAAATAGCCATGCGGGGGGACATTTTTGCCCATATCTCCAGGTCAAAGAGGAATTTGGTCGCGAAAAGTATATAAAATGTGTTTGTATATCAAGCCGATATTTTAACATAAGTTTCGACATATGTTCCTATTTGGGGGCCAACTCGCCATGTGGATCCTGCTAGACCCTTTCATTTATTATTGTTATTAATTTGAAATGTAATGTAATAAATTTTCTTTTACTTCATCAATTTTAGTTTAAATTCCAAACTATAAGTTGATATTAACTTCATTGCTTTACTTTCAACAAATGATTTAATTTTTTCGATTTATAATTTATATATATAACATATAATTTTGGATCTTCTATTTGGCTGTTACTTTCCTTACCATTTTTTACATCTTATTTCATAATTGTTTTGAAAGAAAACTTAAAATTCCATCATATTTTACTTTTTTTAGTTATAATTTGAAATGAAAATAGATCTCAACCTATACAAAATTTAATGATTCCGTATAGTTTTGTTAAAGCCAATACTGTTGTTTGTATTCCTACAATATTATATCCGTTTTGTTATAATATATCCTTACAATATAAAAATGAAATTTTGTCTTTACCTACTTTATTATTCATGTATGGTTTTCTTTCTAACATTAATTACAAAATATTTACAGAATGTCGAAAAACTTGCCAATCAACTTCCAAACACAATTGCATTATTCAATGTCTCAAGTTTTGATCATGCTTCGTTTTTATGGGCAGGGGATCTAAGCCAAAGTGTGTATTTGCACACAATTAATATGTTGCTTAAATAATTACTGAATCATGTAGTTTTGTGCTTTTTTTTAAGTCGATGTAGTTCAACCGACTAAAAATAAATGAAATTAAAAAATATAATTTGAACAAAAACCCAAATTGTTGAAAACTTTACAACATTAAACAATTACATAAGGAAAATAAAATTAATTGTTCTACAGCTTTACCAGTATTTTTGTTCATAATCCTTAATGTTTTTACATTTAAACTGTTCGTTTATTTTAATGTCCCAAACAGTTTTGTTATTCCTTCTTTTATAATCAGTGTAACATTAAAATTTTGATTATTTCTTTTCTAATCAATAAAGACAATATTTCCCAGTGAAATTTGAATTAAATGTCGTTGCAAAGCCCATTTAAGGTTAGAAATCATACAATCAATGCCAAAAGCTCACATCTTAAATTTGCTGAAAAATTTACGAAGCTGAAAAACATGCGTAGAAACAATCATTTAAACCTTAATTACACAATAAAAAATTGTA
Source organism: Sisyra terminalis (assembly GCA_958496175.1). Lineage (NCBI taxonomy): Eukaryota > Metazoa > Arthropoda > Insecta > Neuroptera > Sisyridae > Sisyra > Sisyra terminalis. The sequence continues at coordinate 10,207,372 of OY292274.1, forward strand.
CATTTTACTCATCAAATAACATTTATGAAATTTGAATTCAAGTATTAAATATCTTACCTGTATTATATTATGTACATTATGCATGGCTTTTGTTCTTGATATAATTAAGATATTTCAAAGTCAAATTAATTTCGTTTAGTTCAAAAACCAGTAGTCACAGCTTGTGAATTATGATCTTTATCATTTAATTATAGCTCTACCACGACATATACGACATATGAACATCTTCCGGAAGGTTGAAGATGATGCATACTTCTAACATAAAACTTGAAATTTCAAGACTTTTGTCAATCCTCTTCATATTTGATACATTGTTGGAATCTATTATTAAAATCATGCATAATTAATGTAGTAATTATTTTGCCTTATTTATATACATTTATCTATCATTTAGAAACCACGTTAGTCCTGAACATTTCTGACATTTTGGTGAGCTATCAAATTTCATGAAACAAAAAAGCGACATTTAAAACTGTTCAACATAAGTGTGTAAGATTTAACAAACGAGATAATGAAATAGAAAACATTTTAGTTTTTCTTATGTTTATGTACCTGCATAGTACACTGCTTGGGAATAGTCGTACTAACAACCATCGTGAATTACGCATTGTTTACATAAACATTTTTAAAATATGACGAAAACGATTACAGAATATTATCGTGATTATCTAGTATAAAAAAGGAAAACAAGACTGCAAGACTAAAAAGACCGCGAAAAATTCATGAACGAAAATTTAATAAAATACACACCAAAGATATCACAAATTCTTATAAATTATAAAATTACAAGGATTTTAAGTGAAGGATTTTAATGTAAATATTGTATTAGATACAACGATCTCTGCAATTGAGTTTCTGGTCACCAAATTTATTTTAAAAGTGTACAGCAGTCGCACTGTATCAACAAAAAGGTTAAAAACAGTTATTGATGATATATTACGTAATAATAAGTAATTTTAGATCACTCAGCTGTGGTTGGCTGTTAATGAGAACGTCCTCTCAATTTTTTCTGCTTGGTTTTTTTTCCTGATTTTAAATCCCCCAGCTGTGATTGGTTGAAGGTGGGAACGTCCTTTTTCTGTTTTCATCGTGGTTTTTCCACTCGACGTAATTACTCGAATACCAACGATAAATCTCTTGATCAAATCAAAACTAAAGTATTTTATATAGTTGAACTTAAGAGAAATTTTAATATTTTTTTCAAATTTTTGACGCAACCATCAATTTTATGAGAAAATTTTATAGGACATTTTTTGTAGAACACTTTTTTTTCTATAACTTATCTTTATAAAAGTTTTTGATATTTTTCACTGGTCCTAAGTTATTTAATTAAAATAAAAAAAATAATTTTTATGTTAAAAATATAAAAATTCAGGGAATATTATTAATTTAAAACAATAAAATTACGAATATTTTCAGTTTAATGCAAATAACTTAGGACCTGTGAAAAATATCAAAAACTTTTAAAGAAATAAGTTATAGAAGAAAAAGTACACTACAAAATATGTCCTATAAAATTTTCTCATAAAATTGATGGTTGCGTCAAAAAATTGAAAAAATATTAAAATTTCTCTTTATTTCAACTTTGACCTCGAATAACTTTTGAAAGAATATATATATCTGAAAATTGTTTGAGACCATTTTTGTAGATTGTTCAATTTTCTACAAGAATATACCTTGCTCATTCCGAATTATTGTCACCAACGTGAGCTATAAAATTCCAAAATGCAAGAGAATATTGTTCCCATGTTATTTAAATGGATAATCGAAATTTGCGATGCGGCACCTCTTAATATTCATATTAATAGCTTAAACTTTCACAGGATTTTTTTTTGTCGTTCCCAACAATATTTCCGATATAATTAAGAAATAAAACATATTTTTTTTTGAATCAGTCTACTGGTATCAATATTATCATAACTAAGTCCTACAATTATCTATTCTCGAAATTTGGCGTTCGTCTCATTATTTTAAAGCTCAAATTTTTGAAGGTTTCATTTCTATCGCGTATTAGTTGAATACAAAAAATACAATTGCACTAATTTTATTTAGCAGCGTTTTAATAGAAATGCCTCCAATCTTTAAAAAATCATAAGGCTATATGTATTAAATCCTCCTTTAAAAGAAAGCAGACAACGTAAACAATATTAAGTCTAATATGAAGTGGCCATTTGTTATATTTATGTTGACTGATACGCGTATTTATAATATGAATAGATATGTTGAAAGAAAGACGTTGTGGGTTGGCGAAAGCTATAAGCGCGTATTGCTTATACTTTCCGGGAAACATTCACATTTATTATTTTCTATACAGCAAAACCTACTTGAAGGAGGAACAAAAAAAAACTTATATATTGTTTATTGTAGTCTTTACTTTTTGTTTTGCCTATTTAGATTTTATCATATAAAATATCAACATATTACATATACTTTTTATCTTCCAAATAATGCTTTGATAAATACTACATTAGAAGCATATGCAATAAATATTGCTTTTATTTTATGAATAGTTGTTGCCAAAGCTCAATCATCAACTTAGGATTAAATTTTGTTCTGTTTGGTTATCAAAAAAGAAAAAAGTATACAATGAAATATTAGTTGGAAATAAAAAGAATATCGAAAGAAGAAACGTTCATGGGCGGCCAAATGAAAAAAGAATATGCAATTGATAAAGTTAAAACTTTAATTGTGTGGTATAGTAAAAATTGGATCTGTGAACTTTCCAGAAATTTAACTGAAGTTTGCGCAGAGCTTTGAAATGTAGTGAAACTAAAACAAAAAAAAAAACATTGTACAATTTTTTTTTCATTTCAAATAAATGACACAATCTACATAGGGTTGCAATAAGTGCATTCAATCCATAGACAATCACATGTAAGCACTAGTCCCAGTATATTAGTGCTGTATAAGTACAAAGATCTTTAACAATCAATAGCAACAATAACAATAATAGTTATTCTTATAGCAATAACAACAATCATAAAAACAATAAACAGTAGCAATAAGAATAGTAATAAAAGTCTATAATAACAATATCAATGCTAATAATAATGTGAAACATTAATATATAAGTAATAATATATAAAAATTAAGCTTTATAATGAGAAATAATAATTTGGCAATAAATAGTTAATAGGAATATTTGTTTAGTTACAAAATTTAACAGGCAAATCTACTGCATTCCATTTTTGTAACCTTCTTATCATCTCACTGTTGTCAAATAAGTTTATTGCGAGATGGTTGGAATGATGGTCTAGTTTTGTCAGGTTTTTTACTACTAAACCCTTGAATTTCCTCCTTTACAGATGGCATTTCTGTGTCTTCATGTATTTTTTTTATTTTTTTACATACCATGGAGCACCGATTATTTGTCGTAGGGTCCTTGATTGAAATCTTTGTAGGATTTCAATGTTGGAGTTGGATGCAGTACCCCACAACTGTATCCCATATGTCCATATGGGCTTGAGGATGACCTTGTACAGAAGAAGTTTGTTTTTTGTTGATAATGATGCATTAGATGCCATTAGCCAGTACATTTTTTGTATTTTTTATTCAATTTTTGATTTGCACAGCCCATGTAAGTTTTTTATCTTAGTGCATTCCGAGATATTTTCCCGTGCTCTTTTGCGGTAATTCTGTGCCTTCCATTGTAACCTGTAGACATATATTTCTGCACAGTGTAAACATTATGTGTGTAGATTTTGCGTTGTTTATTTTTATTTTTCACTTTTTTGCCCATTTTTCTACTTTGTCCAGGTTATTTTGGAACTTTAACGAAGCTTCATTGGTTTCATCTGATGCGGTTACGACGGTTGTGTCATCAGCAAATGTTGCAACTAATGCATCTGTGTTTAATTCAATAAATGAATAAAAATTAAAAATTACACTAATTTTTTAATTTTGATTCATTTATTGAATTAAATTAAAAATATTTAATTTTGTAAATCAAGAAGCCTGAGGAAGTTATGATTACGTAACGAAACGTTGCTTTTTGAAATAATAAAATATTACAATATTAAAAAATTAAAGATCTTAAACAACCTAAATTTTCTTCTTATTTAGAAAATTTTAAAGCTGAGATCTGATTTTTATCTTCTTATTTTCAATGACAAAACGATGCCTACAAATTTGAAAAAGAAACTATATAGGTTGTCACCCATAACAACCAACGCCCTCAAAGCACGGTTCTTATTACCGAGAATGTAGGAAAACTTTTCGATCTATAACACTCAATAGAAAGGAAGATGATCATAACCCCCAAAGTCTAAAATGAAGAAGCCAGGCGAAATATCAAAGTCATGGAGAACATCACATATCTTAAGTGACAATAGGCAAGATACATCACTCCAATAGAAAAATGGATGTTTTTTTACGAGGACAAAGATACTTAGCAACTTGATGGACTTAAGAAAATAACTGAAAGATTAGTGTTCATTTGCAGGAGATTCACTCTAAAGCGGTTAGCTACAAAGTATGAAAAACAAGAAGAAAACTAACTGAATAGATTATTTTCAAGAGATAACAAGCTTCTATTGGTATTTAAAGATAGAAAACTGGAAAAATCCAAGAAGGTCAAAACTATAGATTAATTTTTTCTCAAAATTGAACCTGCACTTCTCCTATACTTTTGGAACACAAAAATTATCAGGAATTAAACAAATTTCTGAAAATAGTTAAGATAAACGATTAAAACCATATGTTAATATTTGTAAGCGTATACATGAATCTTTAACAATAATGATCATTTATTTTTGGTGGATCAAAAGTTTTTTGATTTTTTTCTTCCCACTTTTAAACTTTGAACAGTACTTTTATTAGCGTTTGACCAACTAAAAAGACAAATGTAAACTAATCCTCTTCTCCAACTGTGCACCATATTAATTACGTATTATTAATTTCATATATTAGGACTGAAAGAAAAGTCTGACATAAAACTCGATTAAACTTCATTTAATTTCAGAATACTTGATAATGAATTAACATTTATTGATGTGATAAGCATACCAGTTACATGAACGCAACTTTCCAACTATTAATTCAATTTTCTGACAAAATTTTCTCAACTTCTTCCATTTACGTAAATGGATCTTTTAGACAAGAAAGAAGAAAATTTTAACAACTGCATATTATCATGAAAAAAATACAACAAGAAGCTCTTGAAATTTTATTTTCCACAACAATGGTTATCTCTGCTATGCCTTACCGCATTTTTCAGAAATCTAAATGACATTTGATTTTTAAATTTATACTTGAAACATATTTAGTGAACAAATGCACGTATAAAATAATAAGTGGAAAACTCTTGTTATATTTATATTATTTATTTGGTAAATTTGTACGAAAGTCTTGTCAATTTTATCTCTCTTTAAAAAATAATTCCAAATTTTTTTCCTGGAAAATATTTTAAGAAAAAAAAAATAAAATACTTGAGAAAAAATGATTCTCAGAATCATTTTTGTAATGATTTTAATTCATGTACTTTAAAATTGGAATATTTGACATATTTTACTTTGTAATTAATTAAATTTTAAGTCAAATTTTTATTTAATAAAAATATAGTTTTTGGGTGATAAATACAATTTGCTGTTGCAATATATATTAATATAATTTTTCTACAAAATTGAGGGTACGAAATTGCCTTTTAAAACATCAAGGGTTTGTTCAAATTTATAACATAATTTTTCATAAAACAAATTTATTTGAGATTACTTTAAAAAAAATTACTACGTCCCATACCAAAACCTTTTACAATTTCTCTTCGAGTAGATAATATTTTTTTGTTTGTATGCAAGTTTATCGTACCTGGTTACGTATAAATAGTATCAAAAAACGTTACAGAATTTTTAAAGGAATTTATATAGCTACTAGCAAATTATAACTGTTAAGAATCCAGACATTTCTTTCTACAAACACAAAAGATAAACATAAACATTTCCGTCTACAACTACTTTCGAATGCATGTTTCAATTAGTTTTCAAAAAAGTTATATCTACTGCAATTCCCTCAACGCATGTTTAGGTGCGTTTTAAAGTCATCTCTGCATACCCATACAATACAAATATATTTCAATACAAGTACAAATAAAAATAAAAAAAAAAAATTCGTTAGATTCGTTAAACAATATGCATTCCAGTTCAGTTTTTCTTTTTTCTACAAAGAGTACAATTTAATCTCACAAATGATAGAAAGGTAAAGCTAATACTACTATGGGATGGATTTATTATTTATATTTTTTAACTAATGGAAGCCTGAAAAAATATACAACAAAAAAAAAGTGGAGAAAAATATTTGAAATTTTTAATCAGTTAAAAAGAAGCCCGTTTCGACCCTAAAATTTCGTTTTTTTTCCCCCATTAATTGGGTATTTTGTTGTAGTTCAAGAGTTCCAAAAGAAAAATAATCCAAACTTTTATATTTTGCCGAAAAAAGTCATTGAAAGAAAAAGCGCTATTTAGAAGTATTGGCATGTTTCGATGCAAGTCGGCACGAGTTGCAGTAGTTCTAAGTGCATATCTATACTTGTATATAAAATTCTTACCTCTGTCTGTACATTTTGATTTTGAACCCAATTTTAGGGTAAATATTTCTTTCAAGAGGCCCTTATTCCAAATTTAACATTTTTAAAATTTTTGTCTGTCTGTCTGTCTGTGTGTCCTGATTTAACTAAAGAACGGAACAATCAAATTTAATGAAATTTGATATTAAGATACAACAAAATTTCCCACACATGTTTGGTACTCATCGTTCCTTAAAAATAATAAGGGAAGGTATTCCTTAGGGATGAATAAAAAAATACTTTAGACAGACGAGTTATATATCATTGGAAAGGTAAATAAAAGTTATAAAATAATCTGTAAAAATATTTTTACTTGAACTGATAAAAAGAACAGTAAATTCAATTTAAAGTCTAAACAATTGCTAAACAATTATAAAATATAAAACACATAGTTGATGTTAATAACGTAATAGCTGATTTCTCTGACATTCTGATGTTTCTATATAAAGAGACGTGGGCTCGAATCTTACAGTAAACTTTTTTCTTTAAATTGTTGTAAATAGACTCTTAGGGTTGCTCAATAAGGAAATATTAACGAAAAAAGTAATACAACCTAAAGTAAATACGTTTTTAAAATCGTGCATATATAAAATCCTATATTTATATACCCCTTCTGACAGATGAAATAAACATCAAATTTTTAAATCCATGTAAAATAATCTTTCTCATTATTATTAAAAAAAATATAGAATAAATAACATTATAACAAATTTACATAATAATTTTTTTTACATTAAAAAAAACAACCTCCACAGAATCTCTCGATCTCAGGTCGATTAAAACAGCTTTTTTTTATAGCTTTATAAAATTTGATGTTTATAATTGAGTACCTGAAGAAGCTGCGAAAGTGGCGAAATGTTGCACAAAAAATTAAATAAAAACATCAAATATTAAAAAGTATCCAGAAAATAAGAATCATTAATGTATAATAAAAAACCATGGATAAGAATACCAGCAATGAAATTTTAATATTTGATGTATTCCTTATAAGAAGTAAACATCTGATAAGAATTTTTTTTTGAAAACTCCAACCCTAAAAGAGGAAAAGGGGGTGACTAAGTTTGTATGAGAAAATGTTGACTTAATTAACAATCGGAATTTTAAATTTAATAAGTGTAATTAAAAAATAAATAATTAATTAATAATAAGTTTCTGTTTTTATTATATCATTTTAATAACAGCATTTTAAATAACGTCATTTCACTTAATTAGTATGAAAGTTTATGCAGAAGGTACTTATACCAAATACCAAAAAGGCGGTTTTTAATTTTAGTTTGTTTTTCAATAATCAAACTTTTGAAAATCTAATTTTTATGAACCAATGATTGTGACCTGGAGCAATTATATATTCTGCTGAAAAGCATTAAGGGAGCAATTTTTTGTCATATATTTCATTATCAATTAAAATATAAAATCTTCGATACTAACTTTGCTTCGGTGTTAAGAACAATTAGAAAACTAATTATTCATATTGAAAATAAATAAAATATTAGAATATATTTCCACGCTTTCCGCCTAGTTCCAACAATTATGTATGTACAACGTTCAAATGTGCGAAATCGAATTGCTTTTTATTCATGATAATCAAAATATAGAAGGACATATATAAATTCATATTTGTGTCGCTGAAATTTGGAAAGTGTTTTTCTTATACGATGCAGATATATAATAAGAAAGAGTTTTTTGATCATTTCTTCTCTAATAGATTGAAAAATGGTGGCATAACGGTTTGTACGGCATAACGTCTATTAAACAATCGAAATTTCAAATTTCATTATCAAAGTATGTTCGTTAAAGCCAAAACTTTTATGGCTTAAAATAAAACAATGCTGATTTATTATTAGAAATATAAACTTAGCATCTGTTTAAAAATTTAAACTGATAGATATATCTGAAAATGGTTAAGTTTATAAGTGAGCATTAGTTTTTTGGCTTTCACATATTGTAAATCTGAAAACCCGATATACGTAATCAAACAAATACAAATAAATACATTAGTGAGCGGATATCGAATTGCGAGAAATTCGGTGAACTGATAGAAAATGGTTTAATTATATAGTTGAAATTCAGATATTTTAATAATAAGTGCATAAATACACAGTGGTCATACTCGATTATGGAGGAATTGGGTTTTGTGCAAATTGAACAAATTTTAATTCCGCGATAGTTTTGTATATTGCAGTAGTGTAATAGTTTTGAGAAAAAGGTTTATTCGGGAATCGAGACAATGAAATGGAATTTCCACTAATATTTTAAATCTTGACCCTTTACTTCTGTTATTTTGACGTGAGTGTTTTGATAACTTTTCACTGTTTTAAGTCATAATTAAGATCGACTTATTGAACTTGACAATATTTTTTTATATATAGATGTTGATTGATTTATGGATTATTTGGTTCACGGTTGATATACTTACCATAGGTAAACGCAATTGAACATACTTTTTTTAGATATTTATAAATATTTTTTGAAAATTAATTGTTCATTATCAATAACTATTTTATTCTAAGCAACAGTTTATTAAATTTGTCTTTTTAAAGTTGACAAAATAGTGTTTTTATGTATGATTATGTTTTTCGTAAAAGAAATAAGAAAAATAAAAATTTTCATATACCACTACAAATAGCAAATCTAAAAAAAAGATACAATCTACACCTACGTTCCACAGGCGAAGCCGCGGGGATCAGTTAGTCATAAAAGTTTTTATTGTAATAAATAAATAAAAATACAATCATTTAAGTTAACATAAAATATTTTTGTACATTTTTTACTTAAGTTACGGATGTACTTCTTTCAAACCATCCATAGATCTTATGCGTGTAACGTGTAACAATAAATATTTTTTAATTGCAAAAGTGCTCTTGGTAAATGTATATAGGGGAAAAATTTAGCGGAACATAGATAAAAATCCTATTTATAGTTCTAAGTGTATGAAAATTTATTTATAATTGTTTTAATACCATTCAAGAAAAATCAAAGGATATGCGTTGAAAAAAAGAAGTAATTTTTTGGGACAGTCCTTGAAAGTTATAAAGCGTCGGTAATTAACAATAAAAAAAAATCTGTAGAAGCTTCAAAGTATTGAATGAAGGATTCAATTCTCTATTTCTTTGTTCAGAAACCAAGATTAAGAAATACACGACAATATGTTATTTTAAATGAATCATTCGCATTTAATAGTTTAAGCTGTAATAAAAAGAAAATTATCATTGATGTTTTTTAGATACTTTTAAAATCTATGATTTTTCTATAACTCAATTGAATGAGTAATATTTTTAATTGTTTCCGATAAAATTGTAAACGATTTTCATCGTTAGAATACAAAAATTGTGTAGTATGAGTATGTGATGTCGCATGATTGTCACAAGCTTTCTATAGCATGTGTCTGCTAACGACAGGGATCGAACTGTGAACAAGAACATTCACCCATGCTTCATCAACCAATTATTTGATATAATTACCTGTCCACGACATTGAACGTGATCACAACGCCACTAAATGGACGTAAACATCTTATCAATCTACTGATAAAGATAACAAGAGAAATTCGAACAAATAAATTTTATTACTACCGTAATGAAATTTCGTGAAAAAAAAAACTTTGTTTTGAATTCTCTCGTTTCATAAATCTTGATATTAAACCCATCCAATCAAAACAGAAATTCCTATTCCGTGACTTGTTATAGCGTCGTTTGGATGAATAAGAAAAAAATATTTGTTTTTGGCAAGATTCGTTTGACGGTAGAGTAACGGTGGCGACAGAAACTTTGATTTATATGTGTAATTGTCTTTTGAAAAAAGCGAAACAACTGTATCTTTATAGTCTGGTCGCTTACAAACTCTTTCTTTCTTTCTTTCTTTCTTTTCGTTCAAATATTTATATACAAGAAACGGTGCCAAATGCCTCTCACAAATATTTCGAATCAAAGCATCTATATCTCTACTGCATTCATTTTTCCACTTTCCCTTCCGTCTCTAATGCGTCTGTACCACACAAATTTTGAGCATTTACTCACAATTTACGTGGCTGGTTTTCGTTCTCGTTTTCTCTGATCAGGAAAATGTAATTTACGAACTTGTCGTTGCTTTATTAATCACACATTCTAACTTGCTGATTCCTTTCAGAGGAAAAATATGGTACGTGCTAAAATCTCACTAATTCATTTGCTTTTTTTATTTTTCCAACGACCACTCCATTTAATTTTCTTTTACTTTAAAATAGTCATTCATAAATTTCTTATTTTTTAATTTATTCTACGTTTTCAATAAATTAAAACATTAAAAGAATTTTGATGTCATTACTCATCATTAATAATGAAATCATAAACATGTCCATTGACTTATGAAGAAGCTTAAAAATGAATTATCATAAAGCGATGACGTTTGTCTTGAGAATATCAATAAAATAGTCAAAAATACAAAAGTTTTATATTGTTTTCACTTTGGTAACTTCGGTTCCTTTTAAATTATAAAACTGTAATAGTTTCTGATATACATTAAAGTTCTCATCGATTCCCCGAACAAATATTAGAAGCTGGGCTGTATCTGAAACATCATTACATTCATTGGTAGCTAATAAGAACCACTCAAAAAATTATACTTTCCCGAAGTTGCTCTTATAAATTACCACCCAAATCTTCAGTGCGCTGAAAATACGTTCTGGCAGATAAACTTATATTTCCAAAAAAAATTTTTTTTTGATCTGAGAACCCCTCCTCAGCCATAACTAAAGCTCATTTTTGGAGTTCCCTATCGGAAAACGGTAAGCCTTAAAAACGTTTTATTGATTCGAAGATTTGCGTGAAATGATTTTTATTTTCAGTGTATCACTCACAAGAAATGCAAAGGGTCTAGCAGGATCCATATGGCGAGTTGGCCCCCAAATAGGAACCTATGTCGAAACTTATGTTAAAATATCGGCTTGATATACAAACACATTTTATATATTTTTCGTGACCAAATTCCTCTTTGACCTTGAGATATGGGTAGAAATGTCCCCCACAAAGCTATTTTTCAAAGTTATATTAACTAATTAAGCTAGAGAAGTGAAACCAACGCGAGGCTTTAGATTATTTTACACAGTATATCATATATTTTTTTTGAAATTATTTAAAAAAATAATTATACAAAAAAAATCCAAAAAACAATTGAAATAATTTTTTTTTGTGTTCTCTGAAAATTTCAATTACGAAAAAAATATATTTTATGCTTCTATATGAGCACTATAACTCATAAAAATTGCGTGAAGAAATAGTTGGTGCAACACCTTAAAAAAAATGAAATGTGATTTGCGCCTACTAATATACCTCGGTTTAATTTTTTTTCGAAGTGTTTCACCAATTTTTTTTTCACAAAACATCAATACAAAATAGGCCACATATAGGAGCAAAACTTATATTATTTTCATAATTATAAGTCTAAGGAGATATAAAAAAAAATTAATTAGTTTTTTTGTTTTTCTATATTTACTCTTAAGATGATTACTTTCAAGATCAAAATAATTGATCCCAAAAGAAAAAAAAACAATAAGTGTTCAATTTTTATTAAAAGAAGAATAAAAAAAAATTATCGTCACTTTTATAATTTATTACAATTGGAATATTATGAACCTAAAATAATTTAGTTAATATCACGTAGGACGCAGAATTCTGGATAATTATTGTTCATATGAAAAATAACAAATACAAGTTGTTGCTTGAGAACAATATCCCACTGTAAAGTTTCTATTGGAGAATCACAGGTAAAACAGAAAATACTGTTGCAATCTTTACCATTCGAAATATAATAATTGTTTTATATTCGACCGTCTTTGATATTTTTACATGTCTTGATTTTACTTCTACCCTAATGATATTAGGTGCCTATTTTCCACATTGTTCTAAAGTATTATTTGATAGTTCAATTATTCGCCCACTTTAGGTAGAATCTGTAAGAATTTTGGTATGAACCAGTGAATAATATCCTTAGCTAAACGAAGAAAATCAAGTAATTTAGATGCCGTCAATATGTAACCAGAATTAATTGGAGACGCATAGTATTCCAGTTGTAATAAATTATATTAGTGATGATAACTTTTTTTGATACTTATTTTAATAAAAAATGAGCACTAGTGTTTTTTTTTTCTTTTGGGATCAATTATTTTGATCTTGAAAGTGATCATCTTAAGCAATCTTAAGAGTAAATATAGAAAAACAAAAAAACTAATAATTTTTTTTTTATGTTTCCTTAGACTTACAATTATGAAAATAATATATATTTTGCTACTATATATGGCCTTTTTTTTATTGTAGTTTTGTGAAAAAAAAAAAATCCGATAGGGAACTCCAAAAATGAGCTTTTGTTATGGCTGAGGAGGTGTTCTCAGATCAAAAAAAAAACTAATTTGAAAATATAAGTTTACCTGTCAGAACGTATTTTCAGCGCACTGAAGATTTGGGTGGTAATTTATAAGAGCAACTTCGGGAAAGTATAATTTTTTGAGTGGTTCTTATTAGCTACCAATGAATGTAATGATGTTTCAGATACAGCCCAGCTTCTAATATTTGATCGGGGAATCGATGAGAACCTTAATGTATGTCAGAAACTATTACAGTTTTATAGTTTAAAAGGAACGATTACAGGGAAAAATTTATTTCGCCAATTAGAACAAGTGTTTGTATCAATGCATTTGCTAAGGAAAAAATTTTGGGAGTGTTACAACTGACGGGGGCAGACAAAAACAGGTGGACAAAATAATAATTTTGAATTATTAATGATATACATTTTCATAATGGTCCTCGTGATATCCATTGTAAACTACATAAGAAAAAATGAACTGACACATTGCTAATTTCAACAGTTTCTTTCATATATGAAAGCAGATAACCATGATTTAAGTAAAGGTACAGTAGTGAAAAAAATTTTTGATCTCAGAATAGAAATCAACATTTTTATAAATGAAAAGTATAAATTCGTCCCAGAACTTAAAGATCCTCAGTGGTTAATAGACCTCGGATTTTAGGCAGATTTAACTCAAAAATTGAATATGTATACTAAATGTTAGGCTTCAATGAAAAAAAGAATCGGATCTAGTACTTTTGTGAAAAAACCGGAACTATAGCTGGTGCCTACATTTATTTAATCCAAACTCTCTGGTACAAGTAATAATTAAGTAAACAAAAGTCGTAAAAAAATAAAAAAAATAGCAAATAAAAAACACATGTCGACAAGTCACACGCGGTAGAAGTTAAACTTTCAAAAAAGATGAACTTTATGATATGGAGACAAATGTAAGATTTTATGAGTTGGATAATTGTAAGGTTTATTTTACGATTTATTAACATATATATTACAAAAATTTATCCTGAATCTAAATTTGCATTTTTGATAAATGATACGAGAGCATATGATAATGGAAGTATGAAAGTAATCCAGTGGTGGTAAAGATGCAGGTATTGTTTAATATTTGAAACTATTGTAATTGGACATCGTTGGAATTAAATTTTTCTCGATTGCTTGAAAATACGCGCAGCACAGTAAAATATTATCATCTGCATTAGAATTTTTAATTATTATTCACAAAAGATATTCATGTCTTGGGCGTTGTGATTTTAAATTTCGTTGGAATCACACTCGTTCACAAAAGGAGCTCATATTATGACCGAACATATTATTAAAAAAAATTTAACGAAATTCTTCATGAACAACTTTATTTCAACGAAATTGTGAGTACCTAAGGAATCGACTGTACATTCATTTGAGTAGCACCTGAAAAACAGTACGTAATATTATGTGATATCAAAATTAATTAAAAATTAGCTTTTATTTTATTGAAATTTCGTGATTAAGGACGAAATATATGGTTAGAAAATATTTAAGTACTTACTAGCATCATATTCACTATTTTGCACAGTCGAATAATTATTAAACGTACAAGAACTATTATTTTTCTTATTTAATAATGCTTTTCGGCGTGCCCAAAATTCACGAACACGTTCTGTTGAACCTTTTGACGTCTTTATAGCCTTGTTTTCTTTACTTGTTTTTAATAATTATGACAATAATTCGTATTCATTTACGGCAAACTTGAAAATTAATTTTATTTAAATAATGAAATATTTATGCTCACAATTATAATAAGCAATTTAATATGGTTGTTATTGGTCGCTATGAAAACCATTCTCAAGTAGCGTAATACGCAGGTGCGCACAACCTTAAGAAATACTAATGTTTCCTACCTCATTCTCTCTCATCTTAAATCTTATAGATTTATAAGATGTTTCTCTTTTTACTGCCGCTTTCCGTTTCCGTTTCATAAAATTTCAAGCCACAACTATACTAAAGAAGTTTTCATTTCAAAATAGCGACTAAATAACGAATATAGTCTAAATATAATTACATGACTAGAAATATTTGTAAAGTAAAAAAATAGGCAAAAATAATTGATTCATTTCTACCCCTTGAGTTTAAATGCATCCCTTTATAATAAAATTTCTCTATGTCCTCGACATGTAGAAGAATCTGTCGACAATAAAGTATGTGGCAGATGTGCACACACATATGTGTTTAATGTTTTTAACAATTTAATTCCAAGTGTAAAGCCTTTGCTAAAACACTTAAATTTTCCAATTAACCCATTAGGCATATTGCATTTGAATATTTCACACTTGAAACAAATGTAAACTTTAAATTATGTTGACAATAAATTAAGACTCTGTAGTTACTCTCATTCGAAACAAGTACAAGTCATTTAATTTATAATTGGAAAAACTCTTAATTTTCTTTATTCTATGAACCTAAATATCAGTCACAAAATAGTTCTTTAACAACACCAACATCATGTAGAATGTAGATACAACTTCGACAATACATATGTGATCTCATAGAAGCTATAAAAGCACAATCTCGAGGGAGAAGTCGAGAAAACAAATTGACGTTCGAAAAGAGAACGAGTTAACCATTTAAAATAAAGAAACAAGTATGAGGACAGATATATAATGTCTCAATTCTCGTATTTCTTCCATTTAATCTTTCTCTAAATGGTCTCGTTTTAGCATTAAATGACGATGAAATTGAATGAAAATTATACTGGAATTATGTAGAACAATGAAATAATTTAATTAAAATTACCAATGAACAAGGGGAATTTTCAAGGAGTCTTCAGTTGAAATAAGTATTGCATTGTTACTTGTCTTAAATTTTTTAACAATTAATAAACAAAGTTGACCCTTAATATTTTTTTCAGACATTCAACCGTCAACTTAAATAACATACAAGTGGATAAGGGTGCACTAGAAGTAATATTTTTCAACTGAAAGGAAAAGTTCTTATATTTTACTTTCGTCGAATTCCATATAGAAAAGTTCAATTAAATTTCCATGATTGTATTTATTGATTCATTGGTTCATTAATGAATTATTTTCATTTCTCCGAAAATATTTACGGTTTTTCTTATTAATATTGCAACAATTTTCTTTCGAAGTTCCGAAACGAAAAACAGTTTCAAAAAAATAACTATTGAAAAATGTTTATTCAATATAAAGACTTGGAAAAATATTTAAATCTGAAAATAAAACTCAATTAAATAATTAGAATTTGTCGATTCTATTTCCGTAAAAATGTGCCATTTTTTTTAAGATCAACCCACTTATTCCTAGAAAAATAATTTATAATCTGTGAACACGTCAATTGCGTCAATTCGTTTTTGAATACTTTTTATTACTTTCATTATAATTAACTTAATTTAGAACTCATTTTCGTTAATATAGAAATAATAATTTCGAGCATAAAATTATGAACTTTATTGAGTTATTAATATCATGGAATTTAAACGGCTTACAATTAATGAAAACGAAATAATAAAAAAATAAAACAGATAATTATTTTATTTTTTTCACCGATAATTTATAAAATGTGACAAGCAATGTCGTTTCAGCGTCTATTTAATACGTTAAATCGTAAATTTAATGACTAAAGGGCAAAAAACGGATTTTAATTTGCAGGCGTGAAAACTTTTTTTAAAATAAAATAGATGAGATGTTTCGTGAAATGCTATTAAATTTATTATTTCTTTTAATGTCTCTTTTATGGTGCGTTTGGAAATTTATTTGCTAACAAAATGTTATTGTCATCCTTTTTGTTAACCAACAACACAAAAGCGGTCAAAAAATGGTTTATATCATAAAGTCGTTATTTTTGAGAAAATACTGGTACTAGTTTAAAGAATAATTAGAAATTAGTCAATTTTTACTTATTTCTTTATATTTAAAATATTGCATTAGCTTTTATTTTTTAAATAGTTTCAGTCTATTTTTAGAACAGCTTGTATGTTAAAATATTTTTTAATTGTACTTCTACCACACAAGTTTACCAATGACGTAAACTTCGAAATAAATCTTCTTTGAGAATAACCTAAATGAATGTAAGCAAAGGTAGTACATTCGGAACACTGCAAGAAAAGAATTGAATTCACCAATTTTAAGGAAATCCGGTTCAAAATTGGCCAAATATCAAAAATTTGATGGAACATTTGATGGAATTGTTGAAGTTGTATCAAAATAGTGTACATCCACTATATCTATGAAAACATACATAGTAACAAATAATATGTACTAAATAAAATGTCCTGAATAAAACCGCTCTGCAACACGCAATCACTACAGGTTATGGGCCCAGTATAGTCCAGAATAAATCAAAAATAAAGGCAGCGAGGAAAATTATCTTTGAAAAACTGAAAATAATATTAAAAGAAAACACAACCTTAAAATCCGGCTTGTGACGTTTTGTTAAAATTTCACGTGGTCTTATTCGTGCCTGAACTTAGAAAAATTTTGTGAAAATGACTTCAAATAATCAAATGACTCTGATTGAAAAATTAACTGGTCGCGAAAATTACTCAACTTGGCAATTTGCGGTCAAAACATATCTACAACATGAAGAATTGTGGGAGTGTATCGAACGAGATTCAGACCGTGGAATAAATGTTCAAAAGGACTTAAAAGCGAAAACAAAGATTATTCTCCTGGTAGATCCAATAAATTATGTGCACATTCAAGAAGCTAACACTGCTAAGGAAGTCTGGGACAAATTGTCACCCGCCTTCGATGACTCTGGGCTGACACGCCGCGTTGGTTTGCTGCGTGATCTTTGCAACACCACACTTACTGGATGTCAAAACGTAGAAGAATATGTGAGCAAAATAGTAGGTACTGCTCATAAACTTCGGAACATTGGTTTTAAAGTGGATGATGAGTGGCTCGGTACATTGCTGCTCTCCGGTCTACCTGAATCGTATCAACCAATGATAATTGCAATTGAAAGCTCCGGCATGAAGATAACTTCTGATTCCGTAAAAGCAAAATTATTACAAGATGTTAGGCAACCTGAGAACGACTCGACTGCTTTTACCGTTAACAACAAATTCCAGAAAAATTATAAAAAGACATTCAAGGGTCCTAGACACTACAATTGTAATAAATATGGTCATAAAAGTCCAGAATGTAAATCCAAAAACAAGAGTACACAACAAAAGAAAAGTAGTCCATCATATGCTGCCGTATTTGTTGCGACATCTACACAAGACAATTGTTGGTATGTGGACTCTGGTGCATCCTCACATATGACTAAAAATAAAAATTTGCATTTAAATCAAACAACTCCTAGTATTCGAAATATAAGGGTTGCAGACAACAAAGAATTATCCGTGCAATGCTCAGGACAAGTGAGCGTAGATATATATAATAATAATGGGATAGAAAATAAGGTGCTGTTTAGGAATGTTCTGTATGTTCCAGAACTTGCGACAAATTTGCTGTCCGTGAGCCAGATTATACGAAATGGTGGCAAAGTAAAATTTAACAAAACAGGCTGTGTTATTATGAACAGTCAAGGTCAGATTGCAGCGACAGCGAGTATTATCAACAACATGTACCGGCTTAATATGCGCGAAGGAGGCTATGCATGCATGTCCGATGTTGAAAATCAAGATGCTTACCTGTGGCACCAAAGAATGGGACACCTTAATTTTCATACTTTAAAGAAAATGACAGAAAACACTGATCATGTAATTTTCTCAGCAAAATCAGAAAATCTGACATGTGTAACGTGTAAAGAAGGTAAACAAGCACGACTACCTTTCAAAAGTGAAGGTTCCAGAACTAAAAATCTATTAGAAATGATCCACTCCGACATTTGTGGACCAATGGAAACACAGACACTTGGAGGTGCCAAATATTTTATTACATTTCTTGATGACTATTCAAAGAAAATCTATGTGTATTTTCTCCGGAACAAGTCAGATGTTTTAGAAAAATTCAAAGAATTCAGGAATGAGGTCGAGAAACAAATGGACGCTCAAATAAAAATTCTTCGAACCGACAACGGCTTGGAATATGTCAACAAAAGTTTCTCAGATTATTTAAAAAATGCTGGTATTATACACCAAACAACCACTCCACACACACCTGAACAAAACGGGACTGCTGAACGTATGAACAGGACTCTCATTGAACGAGCTAAGTGTATGCTACTAAATGTCAAATTACCAAAACTGTATTGGGCTGATGCAATACATACTGCCGCTTATATCATCAACCGTTCTCCGACCAAGTCTCTGTCGTACAAAACACCTGAAGAAATGTGGTCTGGTCAAAAACCAAATGTAAAACATATGCGAATATTTGGTTGTGAAGCAATGGTTCATCTACCACAAGAGAAACGTAAGAAATGGGATCCAAAGGCACAGAAAATGATTTTCATTGGATACTGTGATCACACTAAGGGTTACCGATTTATAGTACCAAATACCAGAAAAGTTATAAAAAGTAGAGATGTTATATTTCTTGAGTCTACTGTAAAAAGAAACTATGTTCCTGTAAAACTGAATACTGAAAGAGAAACTGATAATATTCACCAGGAAATTACAAGAGGCTCTGAAACCGACGACATCACGTCTGAAGTGAGTGATAGTGTATGTAAAAATATCTCTATTTTAGATAGTGACTATGTTCCTGACACTAGTTTTGAGACTCCTTTAACAAGAAACATCACACTGAGACCCAGAAATAAATCAAAGAAAAATTTAAGCGAGTCAACTGAAAATTCTTATCTTTGTCAACAAGAAAACTTACAGTCGAATGTTCCTGAAACTTATCAAGAAGCAATAAGTTCAGCAAATAAAGAAAAATAGAAAAAGTCCATTCAGGAAGAATTAGATGCTCATCTGAAAAATAATACATGGACATTGGTCGAAAAACCCCCGAAAATCAAAGCAATTGAATGCAAGTGGGTGTTCCGAATAAAAGATGAACCAGCGGGTCTACGTTATAAATCGAGACTCTGTGCTAAAGGATATGCACAGACTGCAGGCATTGACTATCAGGAAACATTTTCACCGACAGTAAGATACGACTCCATTCGTCTGTTACTATCCGTAGCAGTTCAGCATAATCTCAAAATTGTTTAACTCGACGTTAAAACAGCTTTCTTATACGGCGAACTCGAAGAAACAATTTTCATGACTCCACCAGAGGGACTGCAGTACAAGAAAAATATAATTATTTAATATATAAAACTACTTAAGTTTATTTTCTATTTTGATATAGTGGGGGTGTTGAAGTTGTATCAAAATAGTGTACATCCACTATATCTATGAAAACATACATAGTAACAAATAATATGTACTAAATAAAATGTCCTGAATAAAACCGCTCTGCAACACGCAATCACTACAGGAATATATCATATATGTGTCATATTATTATTGAAGGCATTGGCAAAACATTGATAGAAGTACAAAATAACATGTTTCATTACTTAAATTAGATAGAAGTATAGTAACAAAGAAGCCATTTAACTTTCATCTTGGATAAAAACCACCTATATGACCTTTGGTTCTAATGAAGATAGCATTCCTGAATTATTTCAATTAATGAAGTATAATTAAATTTATTACAGTTAATAACTGTAAATATTCAGGGTCATGTTTCCATTGCTACATGATTAAGGACGCGCACATAAGAAATCTATGAAAAAAAATATATTCTATTAATTTCCATCACTTTAAAAAACATATGAGTAAAAAGGCCTTAAAAAATATTTACCATAACCTTTTTGATAGCATTGTGAACTATGAAATAATAGTGAGAAATGACAGCTATAAAACAACTAACGATAACCTAGTCAGAACTAAAAATAAAAGATTTGTTTTTCCAATGATAACCCAGTACTTTGAATATAAAAATCATATATACTTGAGGATTTATGCTATTATTTTATAAATTTCAAAATTGAATACAAGAGTTATAAAAAAACTACCAGATATAAGTCTTATTATACTCATAGTAAATATAGAAATAGCATTTAAAAACTCTACTATTGTTGCGATTAAATCTTATAATAAGCTGCCAGTGCATCTGAAAACACTATCACTTAAAAAAAAATAAACAAGAATATAATTGAAGGGTAAGTTGACGACTGTTACACCAAATTAGACTTAATATTAAAGTAATAGTTATAAAGGTAAATCAAGAAAAAAGCTCTTCTGTCTACCAAAGATTAAAAGAATTCACACTATGTAGGCACTTAATTCTATAACTTAATACTGGAGACACTAAAGTTGTTGAGTAGTAATAAACGGTTTTAATTAAGATGAAAAACTAATGAATTAGGTTGTTACAATAGATGATTAATGATAGATACTTGTATTAAGTTTTGTTTTGCTTTATAATTGTTGGATAAGTAATAATTTGTCCTGACCTATGTACAGGTGTTTGATATACTTACATATATAGGAGTATACTACCGTGTATATACTAGATATTCAAAAGAAATGTTTTTTTTTCTCAATTAAACCGAAAATATTGTTGGAAATGACAAAAATAAAATCCTCTGAAAGTTTAAGCTCTTAATATTAATATTAAGAGGTGCCGCATCGCAAATTTCGATTTTCCTATTAAATAACATGGGAACAATATTCTTTTGCATTTTGGAATTTTATCGCTCACGTTAGTGACAATTTTTCAGAATGATCAAGGTATATTCTTGTAGAAAAATGAACGATCTACAAAAAAGGTCTCCAAACAAGTTTTTGATATATTTATTCCTTCAAAAGTTATTCGAGGTCAAAGTTGAACTAAAGAGAAATTTTAATATTTTTTCAATTTTTTGACGCATTCATCAATTTTATGAGAAAATTTTATAGGACATTTTTTGTAGAACACTTTTTTCTTATAACTTATCTCTATGAATGTTTTTGATATTTTTTACAGGTTCTAAGTAATAAAAAAATAATTTTTATGTTAAAAATATAATAATTCAGGGAATATTATTAATTTAAAACAATAAAAGTACGAATATTTTCAGTTTCATGCAAATAACTTAGGACTTGTGAAAAATATCAAACACTTTTATATAGGAAAGAAAGTGCTCTACAAAAAATGTCCCATAAAATTTTCTCATAAAATTGATGGTTGTGTCAAAAAATTAAAAAAATCTTAAAATTTCTCTTTAGCTCAACTTTGACCTCGAATAACTTTTGAAGGAATAAATATATCAAAAACTTGTTTGGAGACCTTTTTTGTAGATCGTTCATTTTTCTACAAGAATATACCTTGATCATTCTAAAAAATCTTCACTAACGTGAGCTATAAAATTCCAAAGTGCAAGAGAATATTGTTCCCATGTTATTTAAAATGAAAAATCGAAATTTGCGATGCGGCATCTCTTAATATTAATATTAAGAGCATAAACATTCACAGGATTTTTTTTTTCATTCCCAATAATATTTTCGTTATAATTAAGAAAAAAAAATTATAATTTTTTTTGAATCAGTCTAATGTATACACTGTCATGATGAATAAATAAATAAAATAAAGATATTTCGGATGATATTTAATAAAGATAACAAGGACATAACCCAGAATGATTCATAAAAAAAATCAATTTACAATGACGTTCTACAAAAAGTTGAAATTTAAGAGATTTCTATTAGTCGAAAAGATTTATCTTATTTTGGGAAAAACAGACCAAAAAGAATTGGTGAAGTTAGTGCTATAAAAAGAAGTCTTTAAAGCAACAAATAACGAAGATAGTTCCAATTTTGAAGAAAAAAAAATAGTCTTTAATAAAACTATTCCAAAAATTTTAAAGCCTGAAAATGGTGATGATGGCTTGTTCTCTTTGAATGCTCCAGAAGGTACTGGTAAAACCATTTTTTGTTAATTTACTATTAGCCCAATACCGAAAAAAACTTTGTATAAAATATTCATTTAAACATTTCTAACATTTCAAAAGCATCCATTGATTCTCAAAAAAATAAGTTTGTACAAATCTTTAACAAATATGAGAATTGGTAAATAAAATCAGCCTGTATTCTCTTCCAGTTTGTGTTTAGTGTAATTAATTGCCAAAGGGTGTGTGACATATTCGACGTCGCTTCTTAATGTGTTAAAGCACTTTATTTTACAGAAGATATACAACCTATTTTTAAAAAATGTTTTCGATGACGGAACAATTAATTTCATCCAAACTTCTTTTTTTTAGTATCCTAGAAAAACTTGTGTCTTTGTTATAAATTATGATTGTTTTCAAGCACGAATAGTAAATTTCTGTCAGAGTAATATGGTTATAAATATCATGAGTCAATCTGGAAAAAATTTGAATTCATTATAATAAAAGTTTTTGACGCACAAAAAAGATAATTATATCTGTTAATTATTTTAACATTGATTTCGTTATAATTTATTTTTGGATTAAATTTTTATAAATTCAATACAAACATAGCTTCCACATCAGAAAAATATGTTTTTTTTTTTAAAATATTACCTTATTCTTTTACGAAGTTGTAGCGAGATTACATAGAATGTTTCCAATAAATGAAATAAATTAGATTCTTCGTTAGCTTAATTAATATTTTTATTTGGACAAAATATTTTTGATGTATTTATTTGGTGTAGTAAACAGTCCAACGATCAATGAATTCATTTTAAAAAATGATAATCCAACTCCCTTCGCTTTTATTGAATAATGTAAAAATATATGAATTTGAGAACTATCAAAGCTTTGCTGAGTAAATATAATTTATTTTTTCAGCCACCAAAGGTCTGATTGGTGAGTTTGTTTATCAAAGCTCTGGCATGTATTGAGTGCCTCCAGCACTGCAATAATTCATTTCATCCCTCCCTAATTAGTTGAACAAAGCTCCACATACCGATATCAATAGATAATTAAGAATACAACTCTCCACACTAGCCGTATGTGGTCGACGTCATCATTGTAAATATTTTCGATTATCCAAAAGACTCTAAACATACACGTGCACAAAAGGAAAGTGCGAGTGTGTCCTGGCCGCTTTTGTATAGTGAACCACCCTCCCCATTGCATAATCCCTGTATAAATACATTTTAATTCGCGACACCATTAAAGTATTCAAAACGGCTTTTGTTAAGAAAAGGAGAAATAGATTAATGAAAGGAAACAGAATTACATTGTATGCATTTCGTTCTACTGGCAGCTTTTGTGAGTGTTCGACAAGTGCACATTTTCGTACATACATAATAGAGTATTGAAAACCACATTATCCTGTCTGATTTTGGTTTTTATGGCATTCGCTTACCATTGAAAATCTTTGACAATGTTATAAATCATTTTTGACTTTCTGAATTTCGCTTTGAAATATTCAATTAATTTTATTTGGTTTGTCGAAATTTACATTGCAAACAGTAGTCCTGACTTCTGTCGTCATCCAAGGCATAAAAGAAAGGGAAATTATGATAGACCATAGGTTGAATTGTGTATACAATATATAAAATATATTGCAGTCCAATTTATGTAGTATAATTTAATATAATAATATATAATATAAAAAACATTCCACCAACATAAATTTGAACAGGAGTTCAAACAAAAATATTCGTGACGTATTGCCCAGATACGTATTTCGATTGCCAAGCAATCTTCCTCAGTGGTCATCAAGTAGTTTGGATCACTCCGTAACTGCTTTGTGATGATTCACAAAATAATCACGGATTGACCTCAATTTATATGTCGTTCCTTTCTCTTTTTGCGGTGTGGTTATAGAGGGGAGGGGGTGTTCCCAAATTTCTTTACTTTCACCGAATCCTTCGTAAGCAACCTGAAAAGTACCGAATTTTGAATTGGACCATTTTCCTAATTTAGTACCTTTCCCTTTCTATGCTTTCGAGTGCATCCAATCGGTTTGTGCAGTGAACACTTTTTAGAAGTCTGGCTTCTGCAAATGTATGTCCTGTTTGCAGTGCATGTTCTGCCACACATGATTTTCCACTCTTGCATAGTTTATGTTTGCCAGATGTTCCTTATACCTAACCCCTATTTTGGTAGAGTTTCCATTAAAGGTCACCACACCTTTAATGTATTCTAATTCTTTTGTAAACAGATTCTTTACCAGAGGTACATTTACGAGTCGGTTTGTCAAGGAATGGAAAACAGCCAGTTTATGACTATTATGACATACGGATTCAGCCATAACATATCTATCTACATGTGTTGGTTTTCTGTAGATGTCAATGTATTTTCAGGTCTAAGAATGGTAAACTACCATCTTTTTCTCTTTCTACCGTAAATGTTATGCCAGGCTGTATTGAGTTTAGATAATCCAAGAACTTATCCGGATCTATTGTCCCTACTTCTGTCGACTTCTGTCGTCATCCAAAGCATAAAAGAAAGGGAAAATTATGACAAACCATAGGTTGGATATTTTTAATCTATTTACAAAATGTAGCAAAAATAAAATAATGTATATTTATTTTTTTTTAAAGTTTTACTACAAACAAGAACTTTTTTTGCCTTATTTTATTGAATAACAATTTTGTCTACTCGTAGTCAAAAAAAGGGCAAGAAATAGATGGGAAGAGACTAAATACCGACCATTTAAAGAGGACTACAATCGAGCTACAAAAGCCCTCAAACTCGCCATAAAGAAGGGACGAGAACGAGCTCAAAAAACGGAGCTAGAAAGTTTGAATAAAACAAATAACAAATTTCGGAAGAAGGTAAAACCAGCGACAAGAAAAGGACATTCTCACATCCATTGCTACAAAACGACAAATGGTTCACAAGTCCAAAAGAAACTGCTGAACTCTTCGCTGACAAAGTCCAGCAGCAGTTAACTACTTACAATAGCCAAGATTATGAACACGAGGCAAAGGTAACAGAAGTGCTGCAACAGCCACTAGTTTTAAGTACCTTAAATTTGCAATTTACTCCAGCAGGAATTTACAACGGAATACTTAGAACTCCAAACAAAACTCCAGGAACTGATCTAATCACACAACCTCTACTCAAGGCACTACCAAGAAAAGTTATAGTTCAATTGACACAATTATATAATGTTATTATTAGGACAACATATTTCCCTAAACATTGGAAAAAAGCGATCGTCATAATGATTCACAAACCAAACAAACCCAAAAAGGATCCAGGAAATAACAGACCAATAAGCTTGCTTCCTATATTCTCGAAAATCTTTGAAAAACTTCTATTACCGTATCTTCTCCAACAAACCGCTTAATATATAATACCCAATGAGCAATATGGTTTTAGATCCCAACACTCTTGTCTCCTCCAGTTACATCGAGTCACGATAAAAATATTGGAAACATACGAAGAAAAAAAGGTTTGCTTGGGTCTTTTCGTGGACACAGAGAAGGCCTTCGACAAAGTTTGGCATAAAGCACTCCTTCGCAAGTTGAAACCGATTCTGACTGACACCAGTTTTCGAATCATCCAGTCGTACCTCACTGATAGTGTCTTTAGAGTACGAGTCGAGAACGATTATTCCACGACAAGAGAAGTCTTGTCAGGAGTCCCACAAGGAAGCGTATTGGGCCTTTCTTGTATACAATGTACACATACGACTTTCCTAAAACTGACTCAACAATGTTGGCACAGTTTGCAGACGATGTCGCTATATTGAGCAAAGGAGACTGTAAGGAAACTGCAGAGAATGTCCAATATCTTGTCCGTTATTTCCCAAATTGATTTTTTTACAGCGATCGCCCCCTGAATTTTTAGTTTAAGATATAAAAAAAATATCTAATACAATTAAGCTCTTAATTTCTTGATTAAATCGTACCGGAATCATTTTACTTTTACCATTTAAATAACATGGGATTATTTTACTTTTTACTTTTAATTTTTTTTCTCAGAAACAAATGGATGAAAAGATTTAAGATTAAATTATTCTGCCGTAAAATTTAAAGCTCTACAAAAAAGGTCTTTTTTGTAGGTTTTAACAGATTAATTCTTCTTTTTTAGTAAGGTCTTATGAATTTTTGATTAAATCTTTCCATTAAAAGTTATTCAACATTTAACTTTTTAACGACAAATCAATCGACTAGGCTCAATATAAATGATGTTGATTTCAAGTTCTAAGAAATTTCTCATAGATGGCGTCAGGTGAAATGGTGAAAATTCGAATTTTAATTGAACTTTTGTCGATAGTCTCATTAATTAGTATGAAATTCACTTCGTAGGTACAAAATATTGATTAAAGTACGAAAATTTATCCCGGATAAATTGAATTTCACGACTATAGCGAATTCGGATTTTATGTCACCGGTTTTAATTGTCAAAAAATGTTTTTTTTTTTTGTTTAATTTTCAGTTCAAGCCATAAAATTAACACAAATAATCACTTGCGCTCTAATGATAATAATTTTTATCATCTCTTCTAATGATTTTATAGTTAAAAAAAGTAAAAATGAGCAAAAAGTTGAAAATATTGCAAGATTTATATTTGGCACAAGTTAAATGCTAAATAACTTTTAATGGAGTGATTTAATCGAAAATTCATAAGAAACCTTTTTTGTAGAGCGTTAAATTTTACGTCAGAATAATTTAACTTTAAATCTTTTCATTTATTTGCTTTTCAGAAAAAAAAATTAATAGTAAAAAGTCAAATAATCCCATGTTATTTAAATGGTAAAAGAAACATAATTTACGGTTTAATCAAGAAATTAAGAGCTTAATTGTATTGGATATTTTTTTTATATCTCAAACTAAAAATTCAGGGGGCGATCGCTGTAAAAATTCAATTTGGGAAATAACGGACACCCTAATGTCCAAGCACACGCAAATAAAATTGAAGAATGGTGCAAAAAATGGAGAACCAAACTGAACCCTGATAAGTCTAAAGTCATAAAGTTCACCTTGAAAACCAAAACAACACAACAACCAATAATCCTGGACAATAGAGTGATTCCAGTAGCAGATAGTATTA
The DNA here is from genome assembly GCA_958496175.1 of Sisyra terminalis. NCBI lineage: Eukaryota > Metazoa > Arthropoda > Insecta > Neuroptera > Sisyridae > Sisyra > Sisyra terminalis. Next base: position 10,235,162 of record OY292274.1, read on the forward strand.
AATACTTAGGACTTTCGATGGATGCTACACTGATATGGAAAGCTGACATAAACAAAATATTGGTACAGCTCCGCTCTTGTCTACGACAACTCAAATGGTTGATAACTAACAAAACCCTGACTTTATCACTAAAAAGAACAATTTATGTTCAAGTCATTCGACCAATTTGGACCTACGGATGCGAACTCTGGGGTATAGAATCCGATACCCAAATAAAAAGGATCCAAACTTTTCAAAACAGAGTGCTGAGATTAATGACGGGTTGACCCTGGTTCGTAAGAGGTTCCATACTACACCAGGATTTGCTGATAACGATGACAGAGGAAGAAGTGACCAAACGATATTCCAAGATAAGTGACTTGTTCGAAGAACACACAAACCCTACCGTCAGAGAAAACTTAATAAACTGGCCACCACCGAGGGGACAGAGGAGACTAAAACGCAAAAGACACGTGGACCTTATAAATAATATCACCTAAGATATTTAAAAAACATATTAACAATTCAAATAAAACAAAAGTAATTTGCGAACAAAACAACGAATAAGTAAATCTTATAATTAAATCCGAAATAAAAAAAATAAAAAATAAGACAAATATATAAAAAAAAATAAAGACAAAGAAATAAATAAAAATATATACAACAAATAATAAATAAGTGAGTAGGGACCATCGCGGGATGAAATCCCCAACAGGTGATAAGTGAATCTGACTAAGGTTAGCTTCAACATATTAGCCAAACTAGAAAGCCAATTCGGCAATAAGTCAAAGACTAAAAAAAAAACAATTTTGTTCGTCTGTTAATTTATTTTCTTTAAAATTATTGACAATAGACATTTAGATAGTAGAATTTTTTTTTCATATTAATTAAATTGAATTATTCATTCTCGATCTATTATTTTTCCATATTTATCCATCCATATTTATAACTAATGCAATCTTATGAATATTTTGAAAATGATAGTAATATATTTAATATATACCTAGACTAAGTTCTAGATAATTGAGGCTTAGGGTAATTAAGATCATTTAACGCATCAATGATTTTCATATATCTTAGAATACATTTAGCTGATGAGGAAGGAAAACAATAATAGAACATTGTTTCTCCGAGCTACTAGAATGTGAATTTCAAGATTTAATCTTCAAAAGTTGTTGATTTTAGCACTTCTTGAGAGATCATTAAAATACATCAGATATTTCTGTTAATTGAACAATGTTGCAGTTGCTTATTTAATACACATTTAATTGGAAACATCCACTACTAGTTTATATTTAGAGGTGATGTAATCAGGAAAAATCAAACTAATCATTCAAAAGCTTCTTAAACAAACTTGATTAATATTATTCATTTCAAATTTTTAAGATTAATCTTTAGGAAATATAAAAATACAGTAAGTAAATTGTTTGGAATCAAATTTTATCTTCCACTACTCAAATATTGACTTTTTCATTTCATTCTCATAAATAATCCAAATAGGTTGGCGAAAATAAAATAAATAATTTAATGTCCATAAAGTATATGCCATTGTGTACATACATAGATCTGTGCCAATCATTAGAACTATTGTGGCAAAGGGACAAACAGATCCACCCTTGAATGATGATATGTAGGGTGCTATACTTTCTCCCTATCCCAAGAGAATGCATTGATAATGTTTCAGACAAAACTCAACCCCTGATCGAAGAACCCCTGAATTTTAGATAAATGTAGGACAAAACTCAGATAACCGGTCGAAACATAGGAGTCGATGATATTTTTCGGAAATTCATAATTGTTATTTTAAAAACGCAATGCCAATTTTTTTGTTATGTCGTAAAAATAATAAATTTATTTTTCTGTTCTTAATAAATGTATTCTTTATTGATTAATTAGTTTAAATTACCGCAAAATCAATTTTTGTTTTCCCTGTAGAAAATTTTATCATACGCCTATGCCTAATTTCCATTTTTCTATGCCGTTGACTTTGAATTGTTTTGGATTAACTGTGTCCTACAGACCTACACTAACGTTGTCCTAGAAAAATACATAGTTTAAATCATCTTGTTTATTATCCACTAGGGAAAATGTGCATAATGTCCTAAATAACCCCCTTTGTTCCACTGTATTCACCCTAAAAAAAATCAATATCTTTGCTTGCAAAATGAATGAAAATAATATATTATTATCATATTACCAATTATAGATTAACCGATTGAAAAGCTTAAGTGTTTGTACCGTGAAATTTGAAGCTGAAAACTATTTGTTGAATTTTAAAAGTATAAAACTTATAACCATTCTGGTTGAAGTTTCTACTTGGAGAGTTAAATGAAATATAATAGAGAACATTAACGATTGTTACCAATGAGAAACAGCGACATTGTACCCTACATAGAACATATTAAAGCATTTTTGCAAATGACATATTTAATAGCTCCATTCCCTTTTATAATTGATACCTGCGAATAATTTATGACGCTAAAATTCTCTTGCCACAATAACAACCCTTTAACTGTCTCATAAATAAACTAAAAAATTACAAACACTTTTTCCAAAATGCAATTTCCAACCCTTCAATCTCTCCTTAGGAGTTCTATTGTCGAAATGGAAATGAAAACTCATTTACCGAAAGTACGCCACTTCTTTCATGTCAGGTGAATAAAATTCGCCGGGTGCAAGAAATGACACAAATATCGGAAGTCGGGAGTTTATTGTTGATTGAGGGGCGGAAAACTTGAGCGGAAATAGGAAAATACAATGAAGGGCTCTATTACCGTACAACCATTTCTTCGAACTCAACTTATATCGTGTACAAGAATAGAAAAACTTAACTCTCCCCCATGAAAAAGTAAGAAAATATAAGAAAACTTTTACATAAGAATGAAATATTGCGATTTATCGTAATCGAAGATGAAAGTTGAGTCGAAACTGAAAGCTCAAAGTTCAGTGAAAAGTTTTTATATTATAAAACGTTTGGCGTTTAGTTGATAATTTAGGAAGGAAATAAAAATGCTTGATGTTAATCGAAATGTTGGTGAATCAAATCGATAAAGTTTTCAATTTTTTAAATATATTTTTTAAATTTTTAAAAATAAAATTTTCCTTTACTATTTTCTTTGAACTAAGACAATAAAAAAGTGTGATTTCTAATTTAAATAAATTCGTTTTCTTTCAGTATCATGATTTAAATCAAGATGAATAACATCTTTAGTCTTTCCAAGTGCTTTTTCTTTATATAAAGCTATTTTCCTTACCTAGAATTTATAGTCTTGCTGTAACGAAATATCCACTTGATAAAAATCGAAATGAGTTACCAACATTTTTTCAATTCAAAACTCCCTTATTTATTTCTAAGAAACGGAAAAAACTTGCCGGTATTCAATAGTTACCAATGTTTAGTTCTTTGCAAACGAGCCAACGAAAATTGTCTAAGAAACCGTTTTGTTAATTAAATCTTAAATGCACAGTATTGAATTTATTTTATAAAGAAGAAAACGAAACGGAAAATAAAATTCATTAAAGCCAAAAAATAATCTATTTACACTGGATTTCTATTAATGCTAAGAGGGTGAAACGGGAAAACTGACAAAATAAAAAGGCATGAATGCAAATCTTCTAATGTACATTTACTCCAATCACCCTAATCTTTTACGTTTCTTAACATTGCTCGTTTTATTCGTGTTTGAACTTTAATTCAAAAGAGGGGTGGAAATTGTTTCAATTTAGATGCTGCTAGAGATCTATCTTTATTATTTTATAAAATTTTATACATTAATCATTGTGTGAGTATTAGTATGAAAAAATGAGGCTTTTGAACAATTTTTTTTTTGTTATAAACTGAAATATCATATTATATGTGTTTTATTATAATAATTCTTTTTTTTCTTTTTGATATTCAAAAGTTACAAGTAAAAAGATCCCAAGCAACCGTATGACATTAGGGTGTCCGTTATTTCCCAAATTGAATTTTTACAGCGATCGCCCCCTGAATTTTTAGTTTCAGATATGAAAAAATTATAAAATACAATTAAGCTCTTAATTTCTAGATTAAACCGCGCTGAAATCATGTTACTTTTACCAGTTAAATAACATGGGATTATTTGACTTTTTACTATTAATTTTTTTTTCTGAAAAACAAATATATGAAAAGATTTAAAGTTAAATTATTCTGACGTAAGATTTAACGCTCTACAAAAAAGGTCTCTTATGAATTTTCGATTCAATCACTCCATTAAAAGTTATTCAACATTTCACTTGTGCCTAATATATCTTGCAATATTTTCAACTCTTTGCTCATTTTTCCTTTTTGTAACTATAAAATCATTGCAAGAGAAGATAAAAATTATTATCATTAGAGCGCAAGTGATTATTTGTGTTAATTTTATGGCTTGAACTGAAAATTAAACAAAAAAAAATCATTTTTTGACAATTAAAACCGGTGACATAAGATCCAAATTCGCTATAGTCGTGAAATTCAATTTATCCAGAATAAATTTTCGTACTTATAATCAATATTTATTTTATAATCTATATTTACATCAATATTTTATACCTACGAAGTGAATTTCATTCTAATTAATGAGACTATCGACAAAAGTTCAATTATTATTCGAATTTTTACCATTTCACCTGACGCCATCTATGAGAAATTTCTTAGAACTTGAAGTCAACATCATTTTTATTGAGCCTATAGTTGATTGATTTGTCGTTAAAAAGTTAAATTCATTAGAGACCTTTTTTGTAGAGCGTTAAATTTTACGTCAGAATAGTTTGATCTTAAATCTTTTCATCCATTTGTTTCTCAGATAAAAAAATTAAAAGTAAAAAGTCAAATAATCCCATGTTATTTAAATGGTAAAAGTAACATGATTCCGGCACGGTTTATTCAAGAAATTAAGAGCTTAATTGTATTGGATAATTTTTTTTATATCTTGAACTAACAATTCAGGGGACGATCGCTACAAAAAAAACAATTTTGGAAATAACGGACACCTTAGTGTGACATCACATGGTTAATTTCAAATCACTATTTTGTACATGCAGTTGATTAAATGATTTACGTTTTCATTGAGTAAAACTTGTTGTTTTCGTATATATTTAAAAAAAATAATAATTTAAAATCTTAAAAATTATCGTGCTTGTTTTGTACCATCGTGTACAAATAATACAAAAACAACACCTCCAAAAAATGGTAACTGATATTAAGAATTTCGAGAATATAAGTATTGACGAAAATAACTATGCTTCTTTAATTAAAGCTTGTGTATAAACTTCATTGTTCTTTATACATTTTAAATAAATATTTAGATTTTTTTAAAATCAGGAACAGCGACGCAAAAGTTCCTTTTTCTTTTACCAATTAAAACTATTAGTAACTTCATTTGTGCAATGCACTTAGATTTAATTTTATTTTTTGGTAAAAATGTGATCAATGTTTTTTATAGAAAGGATGTTTAATTTCAACGCTAGCATAAATTGTTAATACATTAGGAGATGCTGCAAAAATGGGATGATTAGGCAGTGAATACATCCATGGACGAAAAATTTGTTTTTCTAATATTTCTTCTATTTCTTGGATGACATATTTTTAAATTATTTCCCCCGTAGCGTAACGCTTGTCTCAAGCACTTTGTTTTTACCAATAACTTGCTTAACAAATGATGAATTATCAGTTTTACAATGAGTAACTTCATAAAACTTCGATGCAGTAATATATCTATAACGAAGTTAATGTCATATTGCACATTCACTTTGTTGTTCAGTTTCTTCGCACATTTCAATTTCCATTTTAGCAAATTTCATTTTGTCAAATTGCATTCCAGAATTTTTGTAAAATTCACAAACAAGACGATGCCGTGATAAATTATAGGCATTTTTGGACATTAAATACAAATTTAATTGTCCAATTTGTTTTTTTACCACTTAATCAATGTAGTAACGATTGAAATAAGTAGAAATCCGATGGAATAACTCTTGACAATTATAGTGGGTACGGCAATATCACCTCCTCCGTAACTAATTAGTTTTTTCCAAGGCTTTTCTTCTGCAAAAGGGTCTTGAGTTACTGTGTTACAGCATAGAATTTTATTTGGTAACAGTTTTTGGACACTTTTGGGTATTTTGCTGAACGATTAAGATTGATTGGGATTATTGGACAGCTCTTCGACTTTCTGGCATACATTTGGCACCATTTTCCCGCTTAAATTTTATTGGTTAAATTTTTTATCATATTTCGTTGATACCAGTTAGAGAAAATGAAATTGGTCGAATTTGAAGTTGAAAAAACTCATTTGGCATTAATAAACTTGTAACGCACTTAGATAAACATTAAAAATGTTTTAGTTACAACTTTGCGTTGCTATCCTGTGAGACTCGATGAGCATATAATACCGAATTTATATTCTTTCAGATTTTGGTCATACCATTTAAGTGTATATTTCGGAATAAAAAATATTTTGCAATTTTTACTAAGTTGATAAATTGTTCTAATTATAAAATGTTTTCAGTACCACTTTGAAATGACTTATAAGCAAATAAATGACAATTGGTTTGAAAACAACATTTTCTTCTGGTACACCTAATATATAAATTTAAAAAAAAAATATTTACATTATTTAATATAACTCATGGGAAAATTTTAATCTAAACTTACTAATTTTCAAATATTAAATGTCTCAAAAATATTGAGGCTCCTTTAAAGTGGGTTTTGGTGGGTTTGAATTTTTTTTTTATTGTATTATTAAATAGTACAATATTTTCAAATATTCTCCCAAAATTTTAGATTGTTCCGAGAAAAATTCTAAGAGATTGACCCTTTATAAGTATCGCCACGCGTTTTTTTCAAAATTTAATTTTTGAAGTCGGTGGACACGATTTCTCGAAAAGTTATGAAGCGATTTTGTTCAAACTTTGCAAATATCTTTAAAATAACATTATCTGGTAAATGAACGTAGGATTTTGTATTTTATTTTTATTACAACTTATTTTTTTGAACCAAACCATTGTGAAAATTTGTCCAAAAAATGAGATTTTTTGTTCACAATTGTGTAAAAAATTCAAATATTATAGTTTTTTGTTTTCCTTCATCCAAGCATGAGATTAATAAATGTACTACCAACATATTTTTCGTTTTTTGAATTTTGGATGAACCAATGATGAGTTATGATGTCAAGGGAAATGAGGGTCCGACGGCTGAATTTTCAGAATTTCAAAATAAAAATTTCACGTAATACATTATTGAATATATATCTTTGATATGCTTAATTATTTTGATTACATATGTGATTGTAGGGGAACCTGGGGCGGAACGAGGTACCTAAGTTTTAATAACAATTTACGAGAGAGTTAAAGACACAATCTCATTGTTTTGTAATTTATATATTTATTTAATTCATTTTTTACAAATAAAAAAAGGTTTTATTGATTTAAATTAATAATTGATACTAAAAATTTACGTTTCAAAAACAAATGGAAATTTCCCATTCTGCCCCACCCTCTGGGGCATAATGGGAAATGAGCCTTAGGCGCAATAGGATACTTGTTATTCGCTTAGTTCGCAGATGAAGACATTGTTATCATCATGTTTAGCCCAGCACATGCCAAATGTGCACATTTTTGACAAATACTGCAGGAAAACCAGCTTTCATTAGATTTAGAGTTTAAATCCTTACAGTATAAGCAGATTACCTCTGCATCTTCCGACCTTTCTTATATATGGACTGTCGGCTAGTTTTCCTTCTATATGTACGCACTATCTGCTGATAAAATAAAAATATCTATCTGAATGGGAAATACTATCTGAATGGTATATCCCATTCCACCCCACCCATTGTACCCCAAAGCACTTGTCCCACAAGCACGACTATTATGGTAGGATATATTGGTTATATTTGAATTATCACAAGACTTTTAGTTAATCAACAGTATGTTTTAATAAACATGTCATGTTAATATTCAAACAAAAAACAGTACATAGTATAATTACCTTAGGCCCGGTATTTTCACATCTAGATAGTGGCATATATCTTCCAGATAAAATTTTAACCGGAAGATAAAGAAAACATGCGTATTTTCACATAAAAGTAGTCATATCTTTAGGAGAAAATTAAACTATCTCCTAGATTGTTTATTCAGTACTCAGACTTCCAAATAGCCTTTTTTATTTAATAGATAGAGCATTCATTGTCTTCTTATTGTTTCTGCGCATTGTTAGTGCTGTCAAACGTAAGTGAAACGAAAAAATTATATTACGAAATTACAAAAAAATTCTGCCTATTTGGAGATTTACGAATTTATAAGGTAAATATATTGATGTAAATTATCTATGTGTAAATTAAATAAGCATCAACTTCATATAATGATACTTAAACAATATTAATCAGTTACTTTGTCGATATATTACAGTTATAAATAAAAGTGGAAATAATTACTATGGATGATTTGGAATTGCTCAATGACCCTGAGGAAGAATTGATTCAACTTATAGAAATTATAAATCCTGAACAACAATATAATGTAAGGCCCAAAATTGATCATTTTAAGAAATGGACAGACCAATAATTTTTCCAAAGATTTCGTTTGCCAAAACTTACGGTCGAATTTATATTATTACTAATTGAAGAAAAATGTGCAGTACTACACAATATAGCGATAGACCGAATGGAAGAAAATTTTGACACCGATGAGAATTCGGAGATGAAAGACAATATTCTTCCAGAAGAACAGGAAAGAAATGTTGCAATTCATAATGATTTTTCCGCAGACCTTTTAATGATTATTTTAGGAATTTATTGCATCAATAAAACGTTTAACAATAAATAATAGAATTAATATATATTTGTATTTAGAAAATAAAAATGTGTTATTTAATAACAGTTGTATAAAATTATACATTTTTTAGTTGTTTTTTCTTAATAGAAATTTCAATATCGTAAGTTTCATTTTCTTACGATGCTTTTTTTTTGCCCTCTTCTCTTCTTGATTAATATTTTGAATTTGAGTTATTAAAAGTTTGGTTCTAAGCTCTAAAATTTTATCTAATTTTATAAGTCAACAAATGAACTTCTTCATTATTGAAATTTGGAGCTCGTGTCCGTTTGGTCTTAACTTCGTTAGACATTCTAAATTATAAGTTATTAGTTTGCAGAACGACTATTTTTATATTTCAAATTCAGTATAAGGGACAACTACAAAACTTCATTTTTTTACACAAGAATGATGTTTCTTTCTAACGCCTTTGATATCACTATCAACTTGCCTTTGTTTACCAATATATTGTTTCCTACACTGGCTTATCCATAAACTGGCATTACTGTTCTTTTCTTTTTTATAAGATATCATGCAAATAACTAACCGGAAATTTGTTTTGGTTGATAATACAGTTTTGATTTATCTTACAGATAAAACTTTATCTAATAGATAATTATTATGGAGATAAAGCCTACCTATACTGAAGTGAAAATTCCGGGCCTTAGTGTAATTTTGCAATAATGAGAATTTGGAAACGTTTATTTCGACTTTTGATAATAATAACAACTGCAGTCGTAACTGGCGATAGCCACTTTTTATAATGCAGCACAGTTAATTGAACATTAAGTATGATTTTTACGCGTTTTTGTCACCTGTAACAAGCGCTAATTCCACTTCCCATTCCACCCCGTGTTCCCATATATATTTTAAAAAAATATTGAAAATACCCTTTTTTGAGCCTCTGAAACCCATCTAACCCCTTTAAGTTGGTGAGGTTCCGGGTTGCGCCCACGGGCTGAAAAGAATATTTACTTGATTTAATATTTGAAGTCGTGTAGTGTTTTTTCAAATTTAAAAGAAAAAGTTAACTTTTTTATTTCTATAACGATAAGACCATCAAATTTTATTGCATTCTTGTGAGATGATCGAAAAACTTAGTAAGCTTCAACAAAATGTATGAAACTCACGAATACACAAGCTTAGAACTTGTGAACATTGTCACTCTGCAATGATCCTGTGATGAACTACATCAAGTGTTCAGTAATCCCGAAAGATGGATTGAGGAAACAAGGAATCATACACACCTCTTCCTACACCGTAAGCCTTTTCGCCACCTTTCATTCTCGCTTTCGTACCGTTTATCCCCCGAAAACTCCACTTTTACTTTTGTCAGTCAGCTCACGCATGAACATATAATCCATCGTAGATTTGATTTTTCTTAAACGAGCATGAAAAACTTTTCCTAATCTCTTTAAAAATTTCCTAACAATCGTGAAACGTTAACAAAGCGCCGTTTCGTATTCTAATGAGATCGTATCAGCTTGAATATTTAAAAGTAAAAACTAATTGTAAGTGAAAATACATTTAAATATAAATTAAACTATTCTAGCACGAAAGAAGAGCTTAGGGTTTTTATTTTAATTGTGTTGAAAAGAAAAAGAGTATAAATCATGTTGTGTAAAACTTGTTGTGGTGTCACAACAGACAACTTGCAAGAAATTAAATTGCCACAAACAAAGTTTTCTCGGGAGATAGTTCACCAGCAGCACACGTATAAAGCAAGCTCTCTATCTGTTTAGTTCTATCATGCACACGTACCACAAACGTACACATTGTGACGGCAAAAATAAAGTCTTGAGAAAGAGCCGAGAAAGCCAAGTCTTAGCAGCTAAAACTCTGTGGAAGATTCTCTTTTAGTACAAACTATTAACGAATCAAGTCACATCTGGATAGAACTCGACAGCACAGTTTACTTACGGTAACGAGCTTTGTTACACAAACCAAGCCCTATCTTCAAAACCAAAACTCATTCTGTCTTTAACCTCTGCTCAACAATTCGCAGCCCTTTGTTACCTGCGGGCAAACACCCACCGACATTTCTTGCAAACAGCTCCAGCCTCAAGTCGGTAGCCGTGTCTTTACACACGTGTAATTTTCTCAAATATTGGCCGATAGCTAATTTCGTTATGTAATTAGCGAGCAAGCCAATAAAAAGCATTCAAGCTTAAGGTTTTTGCGTTACAAATAAAGCTAAACGCAATGCATTGGCTGCCACACTCAAAGATCGGAGAGAAAATATTATTTTTAATCAAATGCCTTTAATTTTATGTTGAATAAATTAAATTGGTTATTATTTATGGCTATATTTGCATGAAATAATAAAACTCATTCTTCAGTAAACTTAAATTAAGTGATATATAGTATCGTATCGTGTACAAAAACCGATCATTACAGACAAAAATATCCTATAAAGAATAGAAGAAAGCAAACACCAAATTTTCATTAGGAAAAATGCTTTCCCATCTTTTGAGGCACGTTATGTATTTTCTCAAATTGATTCTACAAAATGCAACAATTCAGTTTTGTCTCAATCGTTCAAAAACCATATTTTTTTTCATAAGATGAATTTTCTACTTCAATTGTCAATTTTCGTCGTTTGCAATTTTTATCAGTGTTAGGCTGTGAATTCATTAGTGGATGAAAATCTCTCATTATCTGCATCATTATTAATCATCAGTTGGTGTCTTCAAAAAATTTTTCAACCTTTTAAAATTAGCATTGATATCGTTATTATAGACTATTATTATTATTCTTATTGCTACTGTTAATTGTCTTTATGATTGTTGTTATTGCTATAAGAATTACTATTATTGTTATTGTTGTTATAGATAGATGATAAAATTCAAATCTCAGCTTTTATTTTTTTAAATAAGAAAACAATTCAGGTTGTTAAAGATCGTTTTTTTTTTATTTAATATTTTTATTTTTCAATTAGCTACGTTTCGTTACTTATCGTAACTATTTATTTATTGATAACGTTTATTTATTGATAAAATCAATAAATAAAAAATAAAAAATCATTTTTTATTTATTGAATTTAAATTGAAAATATTGTATTTTTGTGAATCAAGAAGTCTGATGAAGTTACGATAAGTAACGAAACGTAGCTAATTGAAAAATAAAAATATTAAATAAAAAAAACGATCTTTAACAACCTGAATTGTTTTCTTGTTGTTATAGATTGTTAAAAATCTTTGTACTTATACAGCACTAATCTACTGGAACTAGTGCTTACATGTGATTGTTTATGGATTGATTGCACTAATTGCAACCCTATGCAGATTGTGCAATTTATTTGAAAATAAAAAACCATTTTAATAAGAAAAACTCTTATATATAAAAACCTCGTGTCACGGTGTTTGTAGCCAAACTCCTCCGAAACGGATGGACCAATTTTCATTAAATTTTCTATGTATATTCTCGGTAGGCATGAGAATTGGATGTAAAGTATATTTCATACCTCTAGAAAATTAAGGTATCCCTCGGCATCTTCTGCAAATTTTTACGTCTACTTGCCTATATTATTTGTAATCATCGATGTTTGTGAATAATTTTTAAAAACGCTTATCAACGTTAGAATTTGATATTTTTATTTATTTAATTTGTGTTAAAATAATTATTTAATTCATATTTTAGAAGAGTGTTGTAAGTTCGCGTCATTTTGGCATTTCATTTTGCATTTATTAAGCATCAGAACGCAGTGCGGGAAAAATTATGTACGATTTATTTTAATTTATAAAAAAAATAGTTTGTTTGAGTTTATTATTGAACAGACGATATATATTTGGCTATATAAAAAACATGAATTTTTAAAATTAATGCCCCAAACATTGTATGACTGCTACTGCAATTTATTTATCGGCATTACAAAATATGCAAGCTACACTGAAAATTGTTATGCTTTCTAGTCACATGGCCTGTCGTTCGGAAACATAGGGATGTGTGAACCCCAACGTCTTCACCTTTATATTTTCATTTCAATATTGCTTCGATAACATTTTTCATTAATTTTTTCATCGCAAGCTGGGTGCTATTACAAAGACGTAGTTAGTCTATATGTTCCACAGCACATTAATGATTACTGATCCGACTTTTAGTTACAGATTATGAGGTGGTAATTCGAAGACTTCCAGCAAATTTAAAAACTCTATTTATAATTGCCAACATCATCTTGATTAGTAACGGAATCAACCGAGTTGTATAGCATCAATTCGCCCAGTTATATTATTTTGAATCTGAATACTCATTTCGTTGTACCTAATCAACGTTTTTGGAGCCAATGTAACTTGTTTGTTTAACTAAATATAATTTTTGTAATTTTGAGCAAAGTTTGGGAACACCATCTCGATGAGTTCGGTCTTTAACTTAGTAAAGTGGTAGGGAAACTAATGTACCCAGATGATGTGTCAAGAGAAATTTTGCCATAACCAATATCGAGAAATTGTTTGAAAAAAACTTTTCCAGATTAGTCGTTCTGCATTTCGAATTGCAAAAGTGGACGACTTCAGACATTAAGGATCGACTTCTGTCTAAAAAATAAATGCTTGCCTTAAATTATCAAATTTATGGAACCACATAAAAAAACTTCACGTGGAAGAAAACATAAGAATTGCACGGCTGAACGATTCATCTACAGAAGATTTATCCTAGAAATGAATGAATATCGGTAATAACCGTGTTATTGGTTTGAATTTTTATTCCAATTAAACTGATTAAAACGTTATTCTGCTGTTTTATAAAAAAGCTGGGAATTAGGTAAAAAAAATTGGAATGAGACAAAATTCGAAGGATATGAAGTCAATACGCTTGATTCGTCGACTAGAACACTGCGAGATTTTCGATATTCAATAATTGTATGGAAAATTCGTCAGTAGATATCATTCCGCAACGTAACTCATGTTGCCAGCTGAAATTTTTTCACATTGTGTCACAGATTTTATGATTTTAAGCAGGAGTTTATTTTATTGGCAGAATCTGAACTTGGAATGATTGGCAATGTTTGGGAGAAATCGCCAATCAGTAAAATCATTGCGCCTTCAAAAGAGAATGAGTCTTTGCGTAGAACTTCCAATGGTTTCAATGGTTATATGCGTTTTTTAAAATTACGTTTAATAAAAATTACTGACAATATTAAATTGACAGCATTGACATCTAATTGTGGGTGAAGTGAACTACCAATTGAGGAAAATGTCAAGCCTAATTTATATAAAAACTCAATTTATTCATATTTTTTTCCGTGAATTCTTAAGATATATTAATAGGTATTCTGCTATTCGCAGCGAAGACGAATCTAACAAATCATATATCATCAAAATCAGTCCAGTCATTTTTTGAGCTCTAATTGGTCTAACTACCCCTATTTTGTTTTATATATTGAAGATATATGATTTGACAAACTTCGTTTGTCAATGTAATGGTAAGGTGTTTCATGGAAAGAATCAATCTGAGGGCAAGGCATGAACCAAAATACATAACTTCAATAAAGCAAATCGTCAGCCTAAAGTCTCAATCTGGTAAGCCCACTTTTAAAAATTTTTATTTTTTTTTCCAATAAGAAAGAATAAAAAATTCTATCGAATGACAAACTGATAAATTATTTTAAATAAAGAAATTTCTCAATATATAACATATATTGGAAACCTGCTTTATGTACTTAGTAACTTATATCGCTTATATTCACTTTTTTTCCTTTCCCTGAAAACTGTTAAAAAGAACTTAGCAGCTTAACACTTTAGCCCGACGAAATGTATTGGTTGACTAACCATTGAAATTATTGATTGTTGATTTTTATATGGTTATTATTTTTTTTATATATATTTATTATTCAAATGAATTATTGAAGTTAATTGTATACATTTTAATTTTAAAAATTTAAACTAAGTATAGCTAAAACATTCATTCATAAAACACTATGTTCATTGTCTGTTATGTAGTACGAAGTTTACCGGTTTAGCTAGTTCTTAATGAAATTTTAGTTAACTACTTGATATAGTTATATGTGCACACAAAAACTAATTCTTTTTTTGACCACCAGATGTCGTGATCACTTTGGTCAGTACCCAATTTTAGTCCAATTCTTAGCAAGTATAATATTATATAAAGAATTAAAATGAACACAATGTATCTTTAAAAATATTGTATATTAAATAAAAAATAATGAATTGCTTTCAATAGAAGAAGTAACAGAAGCAGAAAACTCCGCTAGTTATCAAAAAGAAATCGAGTTGTTTAAAAATAAAATATACAGATAACATAAAAATTAGAGATATGGGATGTAAAATATGAGTATAAAACCTAAAAGAATTATATGCACATGCAAAGCTATACAAATTCAAGTCTACGCCAATCATATCGTGTGATGTTGAAAATATTCTGTGTAGGAGGAAAATTTTAAAATAAAAATATTAATATTGGAACCGAAGATTAAAAACCTGCAATATCTGACCATATTAATAGACGCATTATAGGTTTTGTATTAAATCTGAAGTAAGAGAGAGTTATTTTATTTTGGGTCCATATTTTTGATTGGGTATAACTCTCCTGTACAAATTTAATTTTTTACGATTATTACGAACTAGCGTGACCAAAAATCATATTTACTTAAAAATAAATTTTTACCACCAAATTAATTAAACATCTTCTTAATTATGACGAGTTGAATTGTTTAATATTTAATTGAAAGTCCGTTTACTGATACTTAAGTTCCCATTCGGCGCAGTATCCTGTCTATGTGGACTAGGGTGTCCGTTATTTCCCAAATTGATTTTTTTACAGCGATCGCCCCCTGAATTTTTAGTATATCCAATACAATCCAAAAAAAAAAAATATCCAATACAATTAAGCTCTTAATTTCTTGATTAAACCATGCCGAAATCATGTCACTTTTACCATTTATATAACATGGGATTATTTGACTTTTTACTTTTATTTTTTTTTCTCACAAACAAATGAATGAAAAGATTTAAGATTAATTTATTCTAACGTAAAATGTATTGTTCTACAAAAAAGGTGTCTTATGAATTTTCGGTTAAATCACTCCATTAAAAGTTATTCAACATTTAACTTGTGCCGAATATATCTTGCAATATTTTCAACTCTTTGCTCATTTTTCCTTTTTGTAACTATAAAATCATTGCAAGAGAAGATTAAAATTATTATCATTAGAGCGCCAGTGATTATTTGTGTTAATTTTATGGCTTGAACTGAAAATTAAACAAAAAAAAAAAATTTTTTGACAATAAAAACAGATGACATAAGATCCGAATTTGCTATAGTCGTGAAATTAAATTTATCCAGGATAAATTTTCGTACTTTAATCAATATTTTGTACCTACGAAGTGAATTTCATACTAATTAATGAGACTATCGACAAAAGTTCAATTAAAATTCGATTTTTACCATTTCACCTGACGCCATCTATGAGAAATTTCTTAGAACTTGTAGTCAACATAGGCACAAGTTAAATGTTGAATAACTTTTAATGGAATGATTATAAGCTCCAATGGTAAAAGTAACATGATTCTAGCACGGTTTAATCAAGAAATTAAGAGCTTAATTGTATTGGATAATTTTTTTTATATCTTAAACTAAAAATTCACGGGGTGATCGCTGTAAAAAAATCAATTTAGGAAATAATGGACAGCCTGATGTGGACAATACCGTCTACTGTATTTGTGGATGATGATTCCATTCATGAATATTTTTTTCTAAGGGCTCTTTTTCTGTTGTGACCACCTCTTTAACTACTTTTTTCTTCAGCAGCTTATACATAACGTCAATGGGTTTCAAATCAAGGCTATTATCTTAAATTTAGGTTATAGGGATAATAAACAAGGCTTTATCCTTATCCAGAAAATATATTTTTCTTAAAAACCAATAAGCCTTTTTATAATGTAAAAAGTGAAGCATAATATATTTAATTTTGTAGAATATGTACGCTTTGTATAAAATCTCAAGTACGTCTCATAATGTGACTCGGGACTGTAAGATATATATTTTTTTAGACTAATAAGGTTTCCCTTAATACTTAAGAGAAATAAATTGAAATTCCTCTTCAAATCCATCATGAAAATATTTTAGTCATATGAAGTCTATTTGTTGAAGGTAACTAATATTCTTTTTTTTTTGACAAACCTATAGAAAAACGTCAATTTAAAATTTTCATATTCTTTTTCTATTTACTATTATAAACCAAAATCTTTCAATTTTCAATAGAATTGCCTTGCTTTTTATATTAAAACTATCTGGTTGACAAAAAGGCAAAAGAAACCAAATAAATGTATCGTTATGAATACGAAACAAGAATCGACCGTAAAAGTATAGGTATATGCTAGAAACATCTGGCAACTATCTTTTTTTTTACTTACATTTTCCACGTACTATAAATTAATATAAATATATTGATAAACACTACCAAAAAGCACTATTGGAAAAACTTTTTTCATATATCGGTCTAGAAAATTTATCAATTCCAATTCTGTCCGTAACTTTCGATTCTTCGAGAAACTACACCATTTGAAGGAGATTGTTACCATTTATCTCACATATTGAATCTTTTTTATTTTTATTGGGAACAAGTTTTTAGATTTTTTTTTTTTTGAAAAGAAAAAAAACCGAAAAACTTTTAATTTGAAATTTATTATTAAAGCAAAAAGATTTTGTAAATGCGTCAAGCTTTCACCAACTCAAGCTTTATTTCATCGTTATATTTATTGCAAGCTTTGTTTGTGATCCAGCTGAGCACCATTAAGTGTAAGATGATGCAAACGGGGAGGAAAAGCATGCAACTGAAACGAATTTAAGACTAGCTTTTGAAAACTTTTCAAATACATTTCGGGAAACGTTCAGTGTTGTTTTTTATGTTTCTAAAGAACTTTTTTTTTAAATAAAAACGAATTAAAGTTTTCCTCATTCATTTTCGAACCGCGCCGTGAATCTACGTGATCAGTTTCCTCAAATAGAAAAAGTAACATTATCGTTATTTTTCTTTTTTTTTCTTTTCCTTTTTTTAATTACGACTCTAAAAGTTTAAAGTCCTTTTATACTTTGTATAAATTTAATGTACTTTCGGTAGTTTTTACCTTTTTTTACAGTCAAACGTTTTTCTAATGAATTTCTTTAAAATTTTAATCATTAAGAGTTATGTTAGTTTTGCAATGCAGTATACGAGCAAATTTCAAGTCTAATCTCTTTTTTTAAGGTTTTTATTATTAATACTAGCTGAATCCGGCAGACATTGTCCTGGCAGCCAATGGGTGTAAATAAATTGAATTTAGCAAAAAACGCTTGTAAATTATTAGAACCACCTCTCTTATCAACCTGCAGTACCAATTATAACTTACCTTCAAGATATATATATATATATATATATATATATATCAATTACGTTTTGCGAAAATTTGCTCTACCTCTAAAAATCACTACATAATCGTAACAATCAAGTAATGACAGTTAGCAGCTATTGTATTGACCGTTGAAAAATCCGTTTTCTTGCGGTCTCAGGTATATAACTAACGTAAGAAAAAGATAAAAACAATTTCTGAAATGAATTGTTTATCATGACAATATTTGACCTAAATTGATGCAGAACATTTTGAGTTTTTGAAATCTACCTAAACCAATATAACAATTTTATATATGTAGATAAACGATACAATTATTCATTGTTTATTTGAAATAGACTTTGACAGTGGTGGCCAACCCACAAAAAGCAAAAGGCACCCTTGACAATTTCTTCAAACCGCGATATGCAGCAAACTTTTATAAAATGTATACATTAGACTGATTCAAAACAATTGATGATTTTTTTTTCTTAATTATATCGAAAATATTGTTGGGAATGACAAAAAAAAATCCTGTGAAAGTTTAAGCTCTTAATATTAATATTAAGAGGTGCCGCATCGCAAATTTCGAATTTCCATTTTAAATAACACGGAAACAATATTCTCTTGCACTTTGGAATTTTATTGCTCACGTTGGTGACAATATTTCGAAATGACCAAGGTAAACTCTTGTAGAAAAATGAACGATCTACAAAAAAAGTCTCCAAACAAGTTTTTGATATATTTATTCCTTCAAAAGTTATTCGAGGTCAAAGTTGAACTAAAGAGAAATTTTAATATTTTTTCAATTTTTGGACGCAACCATCAATTTTATGAGAAAATTTTATAGGATATTTATTGTAGAGCACTTTTTTTCCTATAACTTATCTCTTTAAAAGTTTTTGATATTTTTTACAGGTTCTAAGTAATAAAAAAATATATTTTTTATGTAAAAAATATAATAATTCAGGGAATATAAACAATAAAATTACAAATATTTTCAGTTTAAAGAAAATAACTTAGGACCTGTGAAAAATATCAAACACTTTTATAGAAATAAGTTATAGAAAAAAAAGTGCCCTACAAAAATGTTTTTACAATTGTATGCTCTACAAAGGTGCCTATCTTATATATAATTTGACTATCATGTGTCCGTGCGTGCAGAATAGGCTATACGCATGCGCTCTGTTATCCCCACTTACGCATTCAAAATGTTGGTACGGGTAAAACGGACTTTGTTATTAAATTTGAAATTTCGATTGTTTATTAAACTTTATCCCTTGCAAACTTTGCTACCGTTTTTCACTCTTTTAGGGGAGAAATTTTTAAAAACTCTTTCTAATTATATATCTGGATCGTATAAGGAAAACACTTTCCAAATTTCATCGACATAAATGTGCACTTATATTTGAAAATACAATGTAAAACGAAAAAAAATTATCTTTTTTATTTTGATTATCATGACTAAAAAGCTATTCGATTTCGCACATTTGGACGTTGTACATACAAAATTGTTGGAAAAAGATGGAAACCGTGGAAGTAAATTCGAATATTTTATTTCTTTTCAATAACAACAATTGGTTTTCAAATTATTTTAAATACCGAAGAATAGTTAGTATGGAAGATTTTATATTTAAATTGACAGTGAAATATATGGCAAAAAATTGCTATATTAATGCTTTTTAGCCGAATATATAATTATTTCAGATCACAACCATTGGTTCATAAAATAAAATAGATTTTAAAATATTTGATTGTTGAAAAACCAACCAAAATATAAAATCGCCTATTTGTTATAAGTACTACATAAGTATTATACTTTCATTCTTATTTAGTGAAATGACGTTATTTAAAAAGTTGCTATTAAAATGATATAAAAAAACACTTATATTTTATTTCTTAATATAATTTTAGATTTTTTTATATTAACAACACTGATTATTTAATTTAAAATTTCGATTGTTGATTAACTCTACTCATTATCTCATATTAAACATTTCGTTGGGATAAAACCTATAGTTGCGAATGCAACGGGCAACTACTAGTTTGTAATAATTTTTAATAAGGAATAAAAAATCAATATTTTCTTAAATTTTACTCAATAATCCGTAAAAATTTTATAGTAAGAGAAATTCAAGGCTCAATATCTCTAGAAATATCGATCTTAGCTATTTGGTTTTCTGGAACTTTTTTGTAGGAAATTAAATTTCCTATAAATTTGACATTTACATTTTTTTTTCTGTAGGTCTTGTAATTCATGAGTTACTGAGAGAAAAAGGAGAAATCTATGAAAAATCTAGGTTTAGCGACCCGTACTACCTCGCCCGTGTAAATTACGATTTTGCCGTAATAGGCACTTTTGTAGAGCATACAATTGTAAAAAAATCCCGACTTTGAGCGAGGCAATACCAGAAAATGCTGCTGAGCTATAAAAATTTAAAAAAAAATCAAAGTTTACGTGCATTTTAAATGGAAAATATCCACACGTTGTGAGCGAGTACTTAATATTAATATTAAGAGCTCAAACTTTCAGGGAATTTTTTTTGAAGTATTTCCAACAAAATTTCAGTATGGGAGCAAAAAAAAAAAAGTCTCAAAAAACACCCTAATATTTTATTTATTTACTAGTAATTGCCCGTTGAATTCGCAACTAAAGGTTTTATCTCAATAAAATATTTAATATGAGATAATGTAAAGTTAATCAACAATCGAAAATTTAAATTTAGTAATCAAAGTGTTGTTAATATAAAAAAAGTTAGTCTAATATTATATTAAGAAATAAAATATAAGTGTTTTTTTATATAATTTTAATTACAACATTTAATAACGTCATTTCACTAAATTAGTATGAAAGTTAAATAATTGTGTAGTACTTATACCAAATAGGCGATTTTAAATTTTGGTTTGTTTTTCTACAATCAAATTTTTAAAATTTATTATTTTATGAATTAATGGTTGTGAACTGGAGTAATTATACATTCGGCTGAAAAACATTAAGGTATCAATTTTTTGCCATATATTTCACTGTCAATTCAAATATAAAATCTTCCATATAAACTTTTCTTCGGTATTTAAAATAATTTGAAAACCAATTGTTGTTATTGAAAATAAATAAAATATTCGAATTTACTTCCACCAAATGTGCGAAATCGAAAAGCTTTTTAGTCATATTAACTAACAAAAAGAAGGTCATTATTTTTTTCGTTTTACATTGTATTTTCAAATATAAGTGCACATTTTTGTCGATGAAATTTGGAAAGTGTTTTCCTTATACGATCCAGATATATAATTAGAAAGGGTTTTTGAAAATGTCTCCCCTAAAAGATTGAAAAACGGTAGCAAAGTTTGTAAGGAATAATGTTTAATAAACAATCGAAATTTCAAATTTAATAATCAATCAAAGTCCGTTAAAAGCGAATATTTACAACTGGCTAACTATTTGTCGCGCTTTTATTACAAATAATATAAATTTAAATTCATAAAAAATTGTACCATCGGGTGCGTAAATAATTATTTTATGTGCTTGAGTAATAATATTTTGACAAACGTAAATAGTTGTTAGGAAAAAAATACAAAAATAATAACAAATTTGGTAAATAGCCAGCTTGAGCAAATAGGCATGTTTGAATGCCGTGCGCTGTGTCAACTTAACCCTACCAACGTTTTGAATGCGTAAGTGGGGATAACAGAGCGCATGCGCATAGCTCTGCACGCACGGACGGCAAGATAGTCAATTTATATATAAGATTTACTTATTCTTTTTACTTCTGGTGGAAATTCTATAGAGGTGCGTTACACCTGTGCATAGAACCAGAAGAACTACAAAATTTAAACAAAAATAGTATAGTTAATAAAATTTATCAAATCAATAATACAAACTTAAAGAAGATATATTACAATATTACTTAAAACTATTTTTTATAAGATTACGTCCTAGAGTTGGAAATCCAGTTTCCCAGCTTTTTCCCCAATATCTTTTTGGAACAGATCAGTGATTTCATGGTTTCAGGTAGCATATTAAAATACTTAATCGCAACGTTGTAAGCACTTTTGGCTTGAATAGTTTTTTTAATTTTTGGCAATACCAGTTGTTTGGATCTAGTGTTACTCAGCCTTTCACCATAAAGTTTTTTACAATCATTATAATAAAAACTAAGAGCTCTTACTATAAAGTAGTCTCGTATTTTCAGTGGCGCTGTCAATCGATTGTTGTTACATATTTTGTTAATTTACTTATTTTGAGTGTAAGCAGTTGTCTTATCGAGTTGTCGTAGGCCCCACCCCACGCTATAATTCAAAGTTAATCATGCCTTCAAAAAGACCATGGTGAATTGTTTTTAGAACAGGTGCTTGGAGATAGTTATTTAATTTATAAAATATTAATGTAAAATATTTGATTTTTTTTTGCAAGTTCCATAGCATGAATATTCCATTTCATGTGCCAGTCAAAATATATACCAAGGTATTTGCAGCTTGTTATTTTTTTTAGTTCTTTATCTCTAATAAATAGTTGAAATTTAACTGGTATACTATCTACATAATTTCCAAAAGTAATAAAGGTAGATTTATCTGTGTTTAACGATAATTGATTATTTCGTAGCCAAGTATCCAATTTTTTTAACCAATTCGATAAATGAACATTAACCTCTCTCCAGTTCCTACCACAACATAACACAGCCGTGTCTTCAGCATAAGAAACTAAGTTGTTTTTCGGTAGTACTTCAAATATATCGTCAATATACAAGATAAAAAATAATGGTCCTAGAATAGTTCCTTGCGGAACTCCAACTCTTACATATTTATAATCACTCATAACATTGCCAACTTTAACGTATTGCACTCTGTGGGTTAGGTAATTTTGAATTAGCTGATGCGGAAGACCTCTGATCCTTTTTCTCCAGAGTTTTTTCAACAGTATCTCATGATTGACAGTATCAAAAGCTTTTGCAAATCTAAGAAAGCTAACACTGTTGGTATATTTTTATCCATATTGTTGTATATAAAATTAGAAGTGTAAGCCAGGGCATCATTTGAACCCCTATTTTTCATCAAGCCATATTGTGTTTCAGATATTAAGTTATTTCTAGTACAAAAATCATACAGTCTAGTGTAAATTATTTTTTCGAACACTTTGGCTAGATTAGAGACAAGCGAAATAGGTCTATAGTTTGCTGTTAAGTGTTTATTTCCTGACTTAAATATAGGTACAATATCAGCATTTTTTAAGGAATTTGGCCATATTAATACATTTAATTAAAATTGTCTATTTTATAAATCACCGTTTTTTAGTATTATCACGCAATATTGATCATATTGATTTTGTCAAGTTTAATGTTTCAAAGCCAAACTAAGCTCTCGAAAGGAATAAAAAATGTTGCCGAGCATCTAATTATTATTATTTTAAAATGTTTCCTTCTTAGAGTAATTAGTTTTAGCATTAGACAGCATTAGATGTCTAGCTTGTCTAAAGTTTTTCAGTATTTTCTTGCAAGTAGCGTATGAAAAATTTCATAATGACAAGAACGTTAAACGAAACCGACATGATTTCACCTCGGTTGAGATAAATGAATGGATGATACAAACTTTATGTTTTCCAAACATGAACCTTATGTAAGTGGTATCATTAATTTTCTAGCAAAGAGATTCTGTGCCTCTTCTGCTGATGTCATTCTCGTTATAGGACAGCTCAGGCAATTAAGGCGATGGGTATTGAAAATAAGGAAGAAAGTAACTAATGATTTATAAATTATCAATGTAATTTATTAAAAACATATCAAATTAAAAAATTTTAAAAAAAATACTCATTAATTTTCCTGTTTTTGCTGGTAGAAATAAGTCATTTTTTTGTTGTTTATTTTCATGTACATGTCGCTAGGGAAAATATTATCTAAACTATTTGGCATTTCTGTTATGAATATTTTTAATAATAATTTATTTTTTTCAATAAAAATCTGGGAAAATGTGGTTTTCAAAAAGAATTTTTTGTTTGAATACGACCAATATCTGTTGTAATTTTAGAAAAGTTCATTCAATTAACTATGAAATCAAATCAAAATATGTAATACCAGAAGAGTACAAAAAGTGTTTGTTTTGCGCTAATACATCAATATTGGACAATGTTTTGTATTATTTCCACGAAAGTATACAAATTTGTATTAAGAGACTGATTGAAGATTTACAAGGAAATGAACCAAATTTGAGCGACAGGGAAGCTGATCAGTATATTCGTTCCGTCGTTAAACGGTTAGAACCGTGTGAAAGAAGTTTAGAAATTCTTTTTCCACTTCAACGGGATAACGGAAAATGGGAAATAATCGAAGGTTACCGTGTCCATCATTCTTCTAGTAAACTTCCGTGTTTGGGAGGACTTCGGTTGTGTCCCCAATTGAGTTTGGCTAACGTCAAAGGACTAGCAACTATTTCAACTTTCCAAAACTCATGTATGGAACTTCCTTTTGGAGGATCGTTCGGAGGAATTAAAGTAAATCCGAGCGATTATAATCCAAGAGAAATGCAACGCATAATTGGTTCGTACACCCTCGAATGTGCAAAGCACGGATTTATGAATCCAGCTCTGGATATTTTTGAGCCGGATTCAAACATCTCTTGGACTGAAATGGGTTGGATGGCTGATACTTATCAAAAAAGTTCTGGTTTTCACAATATAAATTCATGTGCCGTAATCGCCGGGAAACCGCTTCACCGAGCCGGGCTGAATAATTTCAAAAAATCGGGAGGACAAGGCATATTTTACGGAGCCGACCATATTTTGACTAACAATGATTTTTTGGTGTCTTTAGACATCAAACCAGGATGGAAAGACAAAACGTTCATCATTCAAGGTATTGGAAAAGTTGGCATGCAAGCATGCCATTATTTTTCAATGGCCGGCGCCATTTGTGTTGGCATTCAAGACCGTTTTGGCTCAATTTATTGTCCTGGTGGAATTAATATTGAAAAAATCGAAGAATATCTCAACGAAAATAAAACGGTGGTTGGATATCCTGCGGCACAAAAATATGACGGTGAAATTATCACTCATGCATGCGATTTTTTAATCTTAGCAGCTACCGAAAAAACTGTTCATTATAATAATTCTCAAAAAATAAACACAAAATTAATCATTGAAGCGGCTAATGGGGCGATAACTCCTGTTGCACAGAGAGTATTAATGCGTCGGAATATTTTAATATTACCGGATATTTATACAGGAAGTGGAACGTCAATAGCGGCATATATGGAATATTTAAAAAACATTAATCATATCGCATGGGGACGTTTGAATGTAGATCAATTAAATACGAATAAAATGGAAAATACAATAAAAGTAGGAAAATATTTCATGTTTTAGTAAGTTCCAATAAAAACTTTAATATTTTATTAGGAAGCCGTAGGGGATGATTTTAACCAACAACATTTAGAGTGTAGTACAAATCGGCATTCCAATAGACAAATGATCGAAAATTCTTTGGCTCACGAACAAGACATAGTACAAGGAACAATTGATCAGACGATGCACAAAGCAGCCACAGAAATATTTAGAACTATCGAAGAATATGGACTAGGAATCGATGTAAGAGAGGCATGCTATGTAATGTCCGTACGTAAATTATTTCAATATTTCTATGAATCGGGACGATTCCAATAAAAACAACATCAAAAGCATTCTCTATGTTTAATAAAAAAATATATTAGAAAATCATTTTTCTTTCACACTTGTTTTATATTTTTATAATCATTTTGATAATCAATCAAAAATTTAAACTGAATTAAAGAAATACATTTCAAAGCTTTGCAAGATTAATGGAAAATCGGGACATAAATTATTTAAAAAACTTGAAAACTTTGTTTCACTCAATAGGGGAAACAAGTCAAACGAGTTCTGCAAAGAAGTTACATTGATCTCCGGAAAAAAATACACCGATTTGAAATTTCGTGATAAACTTTTCACTCCCTGCTATTCACAACATACATCTGGTGTTTTTTCCGAATAAATTTATTATTACAAGCCGATGAAATCTAAAACGTAATCGAAAAGAATTAAATTCATTTTTGAATAAATTTGTTCCAGTTGCTTAAGTATTAAAAAATAAATATTCTCTATCCATGGATTTCTATTTCCTTGCTTATGAAAACATCACTTTATTTTATTGACGTAAGAAACTAAAAATATATTTATAATTGCAGTTAAAAGATAGAATATTTTTTTTAAGAATGTCACGAGCCGTAAGGTTTTAATTTTTTTCCACAGGAAAGACTTTTCTATTGAAAATTTGAATTCTGATAAATTTTACTTGGCTATTACAAAGAGCTTATTTTACAGGAAAAAACAATACAACAAGCAAAAGTATACAATGATTAAACAGAAAGTATACTTTAATTTAAGCAGACTTGCGCAGCGGACTTGAGAGGTACCAATCAGCATTGAAACTCTCTAATTATTGTTAAGGTGATCCTTAGGTCATTATCTGGAGGATGTTTTGGATTCTAGTTGGATGCTAGTGTCTGTACTTCTGGATTAGTATACGAAAAGAATTTTACATGAAATTTTAGGATTGTGTTTAAAATGATTTCGGCTATGGATAGTATGTTCAGAATTTTATGAATTATTTCATTTTTAACATTATAGGAGGCACTTAGGATTTTTAACATAACTTTGGATTGGAAGGACTGGATTTATTATATTGTAAAATGAAGAGATCTGAAACCAAATTGGTGAGAAGGAATTATATTTTTAGTTTCGAGGATCGGAAATACTCTTTTAAGGAGTTTTACCTGCATTTTTGAAAGTAACGGAAGTAGGTTTATTGTTATGTTGGATGATGGGTCTGATATAGGTTTACTTGACTTGGGAATACGAATATTGAATACGAATATTTCCATTGCGCTGGAAAATGCGTTATGCGAAGAAATAAATTGTAAATTGTTGTAAGATAAACTTTTGCTTTTTTGGAAAGATCTCGAAGAATTTCCGCTGTTAAGAGATCATGTCCTAGGAATTTTTTACGGAGAAAGGAAAATTATTATGATAAAATAGTAAAAGGAGTTTCAAGTCGATCCACATATATAGAAACGTCAGAAAAGTTTTAGAAAATATAGATCATATAGCATTAAATCTTAAAAACATTATGGTCATACCAAAAATTAAGATAGATGATTGATTTTATTTTCTAATCATTTAAAAATTATTAGACAGAAAAGAGAATGGTAGAATATTTTATTTATAGGAATTTAATTTATTTAATTATTTAATTTATAGGAATTGGCTAGGTAATTTACCAAAATTCAAACCTATTACTTTAGTTTTTAGAAAAGCAAAACAAAGAATTGATTGTTTCTTCGAGCAATGTCGTAGTTACGAATTTTAATGAATATGTACAAATGTAGGAGACTATTACTTGTAAGATTAATTGCATTTAAGAATCGTAATTTAAGGACGAGAATTGCTTTTTCTTTTAATAATCCCAACCCATTTTACCTTTCATATTATTATTATTATATAAAATTCATATTTTTTTTTTGAATTCTTTTGCAATTTTAAAGTTTATGGTTTATTTAACAATGAGCTTTTTTGGTATACTAATCTATACTAATATATAAAATTCTTACGTC
Source organism: Sisyra terminalis (assembly GCA_958496175.1). NCBI lineage: Eukaryota > Metazoa > Arthropoda > Insecta > Neuroptera > Sisyridae > Sisyra > Sisyra terminalis. The sequence goes on from OY292274.1 coordinate 10,262,881, forward strand.
TATCTGTACATTTCCATTTTGAACCCAATTTTAGGGTAAATATTTGTTTCAAGAGGCCCTTATTCCAAATTTAACATTTTTAAAATTTTTGTCTGTCTGTCTGTCTGTGTGTCCCGATTTAACTAAAGAACAGAACAACCGAATTTAATGAAATTTGGAATAAAGATACAATACAATTATCCACACATGTAAGGCTACTTATCATTCCTTAAAAATAAAAAAAAGGTATTTCCTAGAGATGAAACAAAAAATTTTTACTTTAGAGAGGCGAGTTATATATCATTGGAAAGGTAATTAAAAGTTAAGAAATATTTTGTAAAATATTTTTTTTGTAAACAGAATAATCAATTTAAAGTTCAAAAAATTGCCTCTTTGAAATATAAACGTTTATATATATATATATATATATATATATATATATATATATATATATAAACCACATAGTTGATGTTAATAGCGTAGTGGCTTATGTATCTGACATTCTGATGTTCTTAATTAAAAAGACATGGGTTCGAATCCTACAGTAAACTTTTTTCTACAAAATTGTTGTAAGTCGACTCTTAGAATTGTTCAATAAGGAAATTTTAACTAAAAAAAGTAATAGTAATAATAATAACAATAATAACATTAATAATGATAAAACTAATAAAACTTAAAGAAATTACTTGTTAATAACCGTACACATATAAAATCGTGTATTTATATATCCCCTCTGACTAAAGAAATTTTAATATTTGATATATTCCTTTTAAGAAGTAGACATCTGATAAGAATTTTTTTTTTGAAAATTTCTACCCTAAAAGAATAATAAGGGGTGACTAAGTTTGTGTGAGAAAATGTTGAATTAATAGACAATCGAAATTTTAATTTAATAGGTGTAATTAGTTAATAAATATTTATTTAATAATAAGTTTCTGTTTTTGTTATATCATTTAATAAGAGAATTTTAAATAACGTCATTTTACTTAATTTGTATCATATATTTCATTGCCAAATATAATAAACTAACTTTTTTTCGGTATTAAGAACAATATGAAAATCAATTGTTGTTACAGAAAATAAATAAAATATTCGAATTTACTTCCACGCTTTTCACCTATTTCCAACAATTTTGTATCTACAACGCAAAAATGTAAATGTAAATAAAAAAATGTAAGTAATGTATATGTAAATCGAATTGCTTTTTAGTCATCATAATCAAAATAAAGAAGGCCAATTTTATTTCGTTTTATATTGTATTTTCCAATATAAATGCATATTTGTGTCGATGAAATTTGGAAAATGTTTTCCTTATTAGAAAGGCTTATTGATAATTCCTCCCTCAAAAGAGTGAAAAATGGTGGCAAAGTGTTCACGGCATAACGTCTAATAAACAATCGAAATTTCAAATTTCATAACAAAAGTACCGTTAAAGACGAAACGTAATTACCCTTTATAATAAAACAAAATAATTTAAATATATGAAACAACTAAAACGTTGGATCTGCTTAAAAATGTAAACTCTGATAGATATATCTGGAAATAGTTAAGTTTATAAGTGAGCATTAAGTTTTTTAGCTTTTTAGGTTTCACATATTGTAAACTTGAAAATCCGAAATATATATTCACAAATAAATACATTAGTGAGCGGAAATTGAGTAGCGAGAAATTCGGCGTACTAAAAAAATGGTTTAGTTATATAGTTGAAATTCAGATATTTTAATAATAAGTACATCGATACACAATGGATATACTTGATTATTGAGGAACTCGGTTTCGTGCAATTGAACAAATTTTAATTTCGCGGTAGTTTTGTACATTGTAGTAGGTAATGTAATAGTTTTGAGAAAAAGGTTCATTCGGGAGTCGAGATAATAAAATGGGATTTCTACTAATATTCTTAATCTAGACCCTTTACTTTTGTTATTTTAACGTGAGTGTTTTGATAACTTTTTACTGTTTTAAATCATAATTAAGAACGACTTTATTAAACTTGACGATTTTTTTATTTATGTATAGATACTGATTGATTTATGGATTATTTGGTTCGAGGTAGGTATACGCAATTGAACATACTCTTTTTAGATATTTATTAATATTTTTTTTGAAAATTAAATGATCATTACATACAAATATTTTATTCTTAGCAATAGTTTATTTAATGTGTCTTTTTATAGTTGACAAAATAGTGTTTTTAAGTATGATTATGTTTTTTCGTAAAACAAATAAGAAAAATAAAAATTTTCATATACCAGTACAAATTGCAAATTTACGCAGACGAAGTCGCGGGGATTAGCTAGTTATCTTTAAAAGTATAACGTATTACAAAGAAGTTAAATATTAAGTATGCAAGATAATCTTTAGGCTCTTAAAATCATGTTTATTCGTTCATAATTCATTTTGAATGGCGTTGAACATAGATTCATATATAAATTTGTTTACTTACTAATTTAATTTAATAATTGAAAGCTTTGCTTTCTTAAAAATAAAACAATTTCATTGAAAATATAAATTATGTAAAAATGTCTGCTTCTGATCATTGTTTTTTTCCGTGTATTTATGTTATTCAACAGACTTTTATTTAAATATTGAAGCAATAATGAGAAATTGTTATTTCCGAAGGAAATATATTGATTTTCAATTCATTATCCTACTCAATTGTACATAAAGCATCAAAACTCATTCCACCTCCCGTGGCTAAATGTTACTTTTATAAACATTGCATTTTTCCAGATAGAGTTACATTGACCATAGCGTTTTCTTTCTTTTTTTATAGTTGTACTTAAAAAGCTGTCCATTGTATTTAGAGCTTTCGCTATACCAGTGGTTTATACTTATTGTATATATATATATGTGGAAATAATAAATCAAACAGGTGTAGGCGGCTATCCGATAAAGCGACAAGGGGAGCCACTAAGGAAAGGGAAATTAAGGGTGGCAGAAGAAACCTATAGGGCGCCGGCTGGTGTTGCCACCATATATCTCGCTAGTTTTCATTTCGCCACTTATCTCTTCACAGAAGTAGCGACCACTTCTATGTTGTTCCGAAAGCGCTCTTCTATTCCCCACACAAGCGACCTCATGCCACATGAACATACCGTCCCTTTTATCCCTCATCCCTCACACCTAAACAACCACCCCCTAGAAACAAAAGTTATATTCCGCACACATTATTGCATCGTATATTTCCGATTTGTTCGTCGACACCCATTCATTTTGAAACACTCGGACGGATATGCGGGAAATGAAAATTCTTCATAGATAAACTCATGTACGTATTCATAAGCCTTTTGTTAAATGTTTTGCAAAAGAAGTTAACCTTATCTTAACTACCAAATTCATTGGCTGAGCGACAAGTTCAATATTTATGGTTTTATTTTCTTGGAAAACGATTTTTATATCCATTGATATTTTAATTGAAAATAAAGCTACAATTAAAACGATTGAGTATAGAAGTTGTTAAAATTTCACGGAAAATATTTGGCAATGTGTCAGATTTGTCGTGCAAACTTATTTCCAATCTTGAGCGTTTTAGTACCACATAGAGGGATACAATTTATATACGATTTATACAGCTGGCATTCAATTTGTATAGGTTTTTTTCAACAAATCTATTTATCAGCATTAAATTTCCAATATTGGATTCTTATTGGATAAGTTTGTTGCTGTTGCTACTTCCTTCTTCCAATCGTGACGACTTTCTGTTTCCTTCCCAATAAACAATTTCCTCGATGAGATATGAAACTGCGAAACCTCACCGATTGCGTGCAAAACGCGTTATCAACCTCTGGAGCACCAGTTGCAAGTGACGGGTTCCTCTGTCGAACCCAAAACCCGACTCGAGATTTATGGGACTCTTCATCAACGAAAATGTGCTCGGTGAAACATGTGTTTACCAACCTAAAATAAGAAAGACGAAAAAGGAAAAATATTTCTTTATTTGGATTAAATAAAATGTTTATTAACATCCTGCTATTGATCTTTCCTATAAACAGTGACTAATTTTAGGAAATTTGTTTGATATTGATCAAGAAAAAACACGAAAACGGTTTTTGGCAACAAAATAAAGTGAATCACGTTTTTGTTGTCTAAAAAATGTTCAGCAGTCACACCTTATAGTTACGTCAAAATTGTTGGGTGATAAGAACAATGTAAGACAAAGAGATAAGTGAGCTTTTAAGACATTGACATGTAGGGTTGTTTGTGATATGACACCGACAAGAGATACATCCCTCTGAGATGGGGCTAAAAACCTTACACACTTCCCCAATAATTTCTCACATATCAAGATGTTAAAACGTCAGAAATATTTAGACATATGATATAGGGAATACTGTTCATTATATGTACCCATTTTCAATAATAAATAAACCAAAAACGTTTTTAGACAGATAATTCTCTGATATACATTTCAATTAATAAATACATGTCAATAAAAATTGAAGTAATTAAGTAGTATGGGAACACGGGGCGGAATGGGAAATGGAATTAGCACTTTATTAACTGTGCTGCATAATAAAAAGTGGCTATCGCCAGTAAAGAATGCAGTTGTTTTTATTTCTATCAAAAGTAGAAATAAAAGTTTCCGAATTCTAATTTTGGCAAAGTAACACTAAGGTAATTATACTATGTACTATTTTTTGTTGACATGTTTGTTGAAACATACTTTTGACTATCTAAAAGCCCAGTGATAATTCAAATATAACCAATACATCCTGCAATAATAGTCCAGCTTGTGGGAAAGGTGCTTTGGGGCACAATGGGTGGGGCGGAATGGGATATACCATTCAGATAGAATTTCCCATTCAGATAGACATTTTTATTTTATCAGCAGATAGCTGATACCCGTGACTTCGTCAGCGTAACGTAGGTATAGATAATATTTTCTTTTCAGATTTGCTATTTGTAGTGGTATATGAAAATTTTTATTTTCCTTATTTCTTTTACGAAAAACATAACCATACTTAAAAACACTTTACACTCTTGAAATAGGTACATTTAATTAACTGTTGCAAAGAATAAAATAGTTCTATGTAATGATAATTTAATTTTCAAAAAATATTTATAAATATCTTAAAAAGAGAATGGACTATTGCGTATACCTACGGTAGGTATACCTATCGTGAATCAAATAATCCGTAAATCAATCAGCATCTATACATAAATAAAAAATATCGCCAAGTTCAATAAATTCCGTCATAATTATGACTAAAAACAGTCGAACGTTATCAAAATACTCGCGTCAAAATAACAGAAGTTAAAGGTCTAGATTTTTGAATATTAGTAGGAGTCCCATCTCACTGTTTCGATTTCTGAATGAACATTTTTCTAAAGACTATTACACTATTGCAATGTACAACACAACCGCTAAATTGAAATTTGTTCAATTGCACGAAACCCAGTTCTTCCATAATCAAATATAACCATTATGTATCTTTAAACTTATTATTAAAATATCTGAATTTCAACTATATAATTAAACCATATTGGATAGTCTACAGTTCACCACACACGATTTGGCAAATGTCTATTGCTCTAGAAGAGGATTTTAAATTTCTTTTATCATTATGACTTACCGTTAAAATGTCTGTAAGTATTTTCTTTTAGCATGCCGAATTTCAAGAGTTACTCGCTCACTAATGTAATTATTTCAGATTTTCAGGTTTACAATATGTGAAAGCCAAAAAACTAAAAGCTCACTTATAAACTTAACTTAACCTTTTTCAAATATATTTATCAGTTTAAATTTTTAAGCAGACCCTAAGTTTTTGTTTCTAATAATAAAAAGTCTATATAAAACAGTATTAACGTTTCCCCTTTAACGGACTTTGATTATGAAATTTCAAATTTCGATTGTTTATTAGACGTTATGCCGTACAAACTTAGCAACCCTTTTTTCACTCTTTTAGGGGGAAATTATCGAAAACCCTTTCTTATTATATAATGGCATCCTATAAGGAAAACACTTTTCAAATTTCATCGACACAAATATGCATTTATATTGGAAAATACAATGTAAAACGAAAAAAAATATGACCTATATTTTAATTATGACTAAAAAGCAATTCGATTTCGCTCATTTGGACGTTGTACATACAAAATTGTTGGAAATAGGTTGAAAGTGTGGAACTTAAATCGCAGATTTTATTTATTTTCAATAACAATAATTTATTTTAAAATTGTTCTAAAAACCTTAGAAGAGTTACTATGGAAGATTTTATATATTTATTGATAATAATGAAATATATGATAAAAAAGTGCTCTCTTCACATGCCTATATCTTATAAGGAATACACCGAATATTAGAATTTCATTAGTCAGAGAGTGTATATAAATACACGATTTTATATGTGCACGGTTTTAAAAACGTGTTTACTTTAAGCTTTATTACTATTATTACTATTATTATTTTTATTATTATTACTACCATTATTTTTTTGGTTAATATTTCCTTACTGAGCCAACCTAAGGATCTATTTACAACAATTTTGTAAAAAAAAAGTTTACTGTAAGATTTAAATCCACCTCTCTTTTATTGTGAGCATAAGAATGTCAGATACGTAAGCGAATGCGCTATGAACATATAACTACATTGATTATTATAAAAAAAAAATATTTATATTTCAAAAAGGCAATTTTTTGTACTTTGAATTAAATTACTGTGCTTTTTTTTTTGTTCAACTTAAAAGAATAATACAGATCATTTTTTAACTTTTAAATATCTTTCCAATGATATGTAACTCGCCTGTCTATAGTAAAATATTTTTTTTCATCCCTCAGTTTTAACGTAAGGGATACATTCCCTTATTAATTTTAAGGAATGATAAGTAGTCTAACGTGTGTGGGTAATTGTGTTGTATCTTAATATGAAATTTCATTAAATTTGGTTGTTCCATTCTTTAGTTAAATCACCAACGCACGCGATGTAAGAAAGTTTTTTGGTATTTTTTTTACACATTATTGTAGTTTTAGTGTGGATCCCTAACTTTTTGAAAATTTAATATACCCTTTGTTCAACGGAGATAGTGTTAGCTTCCCAACAGTGAAAGAATTTTTCAAATCGGTCAAGTAGTTTCGGAGCCTATTCAAGGCAAACAAACAATCAAAACTAGCCGACAGGCCATATATAAGAAAGGTCGGAAGATGCAGGGGTAATTTGCTTATACTGTGAGGATTTAAACTCCAAATCTAATGAAAGCTGGTGTTCCTGCAGTATTTATCAAAAATTGGCACATTTGGCATGTCCTGGGCTAAACACGACGATGGCAGTGTCTTCATTTGCGAACTATGCCAATAACAAGAATCTCATTGCGTTCCAGGCTCATTTCCCATTGTGCCCCAGGGGATGGAGCATGGAAATTTCCATTTGTTTTTGAAACATAAATTTTTAATATAAATTATTAATTTAAATCAATAAAACCCTTTTTTATTTTTAGAGAATGAATTAAATAAATATATAAATTACAAAACAATAAGATTGTTTCTCTAAACTTCTCGTAAATTGTAATTAAAGCTTTGGTACCCCGTTCCGCCACAGGTTCCCCTACTATCATTTTCTGGTGAAGGTAATTACATTCTTATCAAAATATGGATTCACTTCAAACTTTTTGATGAAAGTAACTGGAAATTAAGATTTTTTTTTAATAACCTGATGTAAAAGGTTAAATTTAAATAAAGCTTAGTTCAAATATGAAATTTTATTGAAACAAAAAATTTAATAAATTTCATATTTATCTTCTAAAGAATTTATCAGTATCCATAAGCTGATTTACATCAAGCAAATCACAAAAAGATAATTATCAACGAAGTTTTCCTGAACCTCAAACCTATCAAACGCAAGCAAATTTCTAATGAATGCTTAAGGAAATACGAACGTAATAAGTTCGTTTGAGTAAGACCGACAGGTATAAACTATATGAAAAAAATAATAATCAATAGTCTTAGAGATTCAAAGCTAGTTTTCATAGGAAAATATGAAAAACGGATATAGTGTGGTCCTGAAAAAATACCGATTTCTTTGAAAACTATCAGTGACTTAAGGAACACTATTACTTTACCCCAAATTTCCAACCATTAAGTTTTTGAAAGGATATAAACTACCACTCTGCAGCTATTTGTTCAATCAAGAAGTAAACAAGTCAGTGATTATTTTTATAAAATTCTACTCTACATTGGAATCAAAAAATTTAAAACTTGATTGAAATATTGTAAAGATCTTAACAATATTTATGGAAAGCAAGAAAAATGTTATGAAATTTTGATCGTATCATATTCTGTCCCGAAGTTTTGATATATTTAGGATGATAGTTTAAGGTATGGAACAGTAGCCTTAATTATACTTTTTCTTAATAAACTTTTAAGTTATTATGGGAGGATTAGATGGAGAATGCAAAAACCGTATGTAGTTATATAAGCGCGTAAAAAATTATAACTACAGTTTGGTTCCACTGCCGTAGCCTTTTCCAGAAGTACCTGAACTGACACACCTGGTATAAGTGATATGTGATAATTAAAGTATGATACAATTATAAACACAATTTGCTTTTAGTATCAAAATACATAAAAAATCAACGTGTGTGTTGTGGCAAAGACATGGGTAAAAAATGTAAAGTTGTAAACACATCTATATGAGAGGAATACGAATATAATAAATATGGTCCCAAATTTGAACTGTCATGTCATTAGTTTCAACTGTTATTTTGATTTCATTCAATCGCTATTTTTTTAAGTATTATTCAAATTGTTCCTAAAAATCGACCAGCTTTCATCTGCTTGAAGTTTCTCGCTTACTATAGCATTTGGCGTAACATTTATTAAAAATTAAATCTAATCATTTTGTATAACACCGCTAAAAAAGTGTAACTTCCCAAAAAAATAAACAGAAAATAAACTAACGGTCTAGAGCTATATCATCTTTGTAAATATCAAAATTCCGAATGAAAAACCAAAGATCATAATGGGAAAGAATGGGAAAAGTTGCTTTTACTCATGCTTACAAAATAAAAATATCGTAAGAAATAGAAAAAATAGTTATATGGACAAAAACGTATCCATTTTCCAACGATTAATAATTTCTAATCACCAAAAACGTGATTTTTCAGAAACTATTAGGATTTTAATTTTTCAATTCTGAACTGTATCAAAAGGCTGAGTATCTTAAAGAAAAAGCGACCTAATTTAAAAAGGTATTCCATGCCAAGTTTTTAATATAAAATGCAGAATTCTATTTCAAATTGCATATAATTTTAGCTTTTATTTTTACAATTTTTTATCGTTATTTAAAATAATTACTTTCAACAGTAATTAGGTTTTTAAATACATTATGAACCAAGGGGAAATCTTTAAATCGGATTTGTGGTATTTGGTTAATCGGATTGATTTATCAACGTATCATTGCACCAAACATTTGATATATTTACGAAATGTTTTTGTAATTAAATATAATTTGCTTGCAATTTTTTTCATTCTTATTAATTGTAACAAATTTTAAATGCTTAATATTTATTTTATCGTCATCCCTTGCTGAACTTCTAGTAGAAAATTGATTTGGTTTTGTTACCTATTCAAGTTTTTCCAAGTTCGCTTACTGTTTTCGTAGATCAGCGTTTTTTAAATTCTGGTACATTTAATTGAGGCTTAAGGTACACAGAATCATCTAAATCCAAAAACATAAACCGAAAATATTGTAAACTATATGCAATTCGGTTTTTTTTTTGGGCGTGATACGAAAAATGAACCAATCGCACAAATACTAATGTGTTATAAAAAAGTTTAAAACGATTCTATGAAACCATCACTGTTAAAACGAAATTATAAAGGTAAGCACGAAGATTGGAAAGAAAAACTACTTGATTTTCAAGACCAAGAAAATAAAATTGATTTCCAATAAAAAAAAATATTGAAGAAAAATTTTGCCTCGCTCATTGTTTTACCCATGATTATTGGTAAGCGTGATTGGGATATTTATGAACAAATAACTGGCTTAAATTTAAGTTTAATAGTAACAAACATTTAAATTTTTAGCCGACAGAATCAATGCACATGAGCTTTAATTGCAATTGACTTTTAACAATTTAAAGAAGAAAAAATTATTACTTTTAAATGAATTTTTGAAGAAAATTGAATTAATATAACATAAAAAATTGATAAAAGATATTGTTCAACACTGTAATAGGCTAGTAAAATTTAAAAAAAAAAAACTTAAAAATATTGCTGTTTTTATACAGTGATATGTATACTCATTAAAGTATATTGATGATACAGTAAAGAAAACATAAGAAACCACTGCCGTAGATAGCTAAAACACAATGCAAAAAATAAAAAATGGTTAATTTTATTTAATTTTTTCCGTTTTTTTTTTTTGTCAAAATAATTAATTTTTCAACATTTTTATTAGTAATATGGCTGATTATTGTATAATTGTTAATAATTGGTTTAGAGAGCATATTGTATTATCATATTCGGCTTTCCGAAACTTGTTAGCTACTGTGTATAGTAATAGCTTATTGTTTAATGAATGTTGATGAGGCTTGTTTCAAATAATGTTGAAAATGTCGATATTCGCTCACTAATGTATTTATTTGTGAATACGTATTTCGGATTTTCAGGTTTACAATTTGTGAAAGCTAAAAAACTTAATGTTCACTTATAAACTTAACTTAACCTTTTTCTGATATATCTATCAGAATTTAAATTTTTAAGCAAACCCAAAGTTTTTGTTTCTAATATTAAACCAACTTTGTTTTATAATGAAGGGTAATTATGTTTCATTTATAACGGTACTGTGACTATGAAATGTGAAATTTCGCTTGTTTATTAGATAATAAGCCGTACAAAGTTTGCCACCATTTTTCTTCTGTAGAGGAGGAATTATCAAAAAACCCTTTCTTATTATACATCTGCATCGCATAAAAAAACACTTTCCAAATTTCATCGACACAAATATGCATTTATATTGGAAAATACAATATAAAACGAAAAAAATTATGATCTTCTTCATTTTGATTATTATGACTGAAAACCAATTCGATTTCGCACATTTGGACGTCGTACATACAAAATTGTTGGAAATAAGTGGAAAGCGTGGAAGAAAATTATAATACTTTATTTATTTTCAATAACAATAATTGGTTTTCAAATTGTTCTTAATAGCGAAGAAAAGTTAGTTTGGATGATTTTATTTTTTAATTAATAATGAAATAAATGACAAAAAATTGCTTCCTTAATGTTTTTCAGCAAAATAAATAATTGGTCCAGGTCACAATCATTGGTTGATAAAAATTAGATTTTTAAAAGTTTGATTGTTGAAAAACAAACAACTGCCTCTTTGGTATTTGGTATAAGTACTTACGACATAATCTTTCATACTAAGTAAGGGAAATGACGTTAATAAAAATGCTGTTATTAAAATGATATAACAAAAACAGAATTTCAAATTTCAAACCCTACATTTTTTAATACAAACTTAGTCACCCTTTTTACTCTTTTAGAGTAGAAATTTTCAAAAAAAAAATTCTTTTCAGATGCCCACTTCTTATAAGGAATACATCGAATATTAGAATTTCATTAGTCAGAGGGGGTATATAAATACACGATTTTATATGTGCACGGTTTTAAAAACGTATTTACTTTAAGTTTTATTATTATTATTATTTTTTCTTCTATTACTATTACTTTTTTCGTTAATATTTATTTATTGAGCAACTCTAAGGGTCTTCTATTTACAACAATTTTGTACACAAAAATTTACAGTAAGATTCGAACCCACGTCTTTTTATTTAGAAGCATGAGAATGTCAGATACGTAAGCCATTAAGCTATTAACATCAACTATGTGGTTTATATTTATAAACGTTTATATTTCAAAGAGGTTATTTTTTAGGCTTTAAATTGAACTTACTGTGCTTTTTATCAGTGCAACTAAAAATATTTTTACAGATTATTTTCCAACTTTAAATTACCTTTCCAATGATGTATAACTCGCCTGTCTAAAGTTTAATTTTTTTATTGCATCCCTAGGAAATACTTTCTCTTATTATTTTTAAGGAATGATAAGTAGCCTTATATATGCGGGAAATTGTATTGTATCTTAATATCAAATTTCATTAAATTCGGTTGTTCCGTTCTCTAGTTAAATCGGGACAAACTGACAGACAGACAAAAATTGTCTAATTTGGAATTAAGGGCCTCTTGAAACAAATATTTACCCTAAAATTGGGTTCAAAATCGAAATGTACAGACAGATATAAAAGTTGTATATATTAGTATAGATTTATAGAAAAAAAATATCAGTAAGCTTTTTATTGCAATTGCCAATATATGTAACATTACATTGTTGCAGATTGTATTACGTTTTATAAGTAAGTAAGCTTTATGTGAGTTCCCTTGTTTGAGTGAACATACGATCATCTCTCGGTGTTAATTTTGTTTTCTTAATGTCTCCGACAGACGATGCTAATTGCTCGCAGCGTCTAGCAATTTCCGACGATAATTTATAGAACTGAAGTAACTATATTCACGATCTATATCTTTACCATCTTTCGCAACTACAAGTTTTGTGCTAGAATACATGTAAAATTAACATCCACGCAAATTTCGTAAGAGGAATATATTCACTTTATTTAATTGAAGAAAACATTTACTGTGAAAATATCAATACACGTTTAATTAATAAATGAAATTAATATCACTTTGATGTTGAAACCCTTGAATTTCGTTAAATATTTATTTTTCACTCGAAAAATGTTTTCATTCCTTGCTTTCAACAAATATCAATGTTTCAAATCAAAATTATTTCATTACTTGTATTCCCTACGGGTCGCTTTTCTGGGTTTTTTAATTATTTCATTGTGTTATCATGACTGGCCATGAATCTTCCGGAAATGCAGTTTCGTATGCGCCTTATCACTGAATAAAATAGTAACTGAATGGAATCAGAGTGATCAGAGCTTTCGACCATCTGAACTTCCCCACCTCTACAATTGAGCATGACGGTCCTTCGTTGTTTAAACACTCTAATCGGGCGATAAATTCCATTTGCCTCCGTGTTCTATCGGCTTAATCGTTTCCCATTTCCTCCATTACACAATGAATAAACTCATTCTGATTAAAAAAAGTCAAATTTTAGAATGAAAATTGATTTTTCAGTGCTGGATAAAAATCTTTTTTTTCCAGTTTACGTACTTGAAATTTAATTTGAATTTTTATTATACCAAATGAACAAAAAATCGTCCAATTTTTTTTTCTCGTCTATAAATTATTATCTAACAAGCAAACAATCATGCAATCAACGCTTTTTTACAACATGATCTCTCATATCAATAACGGCGTCAAAGGATTTTTTTTAATTAATAAAAAAAATGGAGCAAAACTGTATTACAATTTATAAAATATCCTGCTCATGAAGCTCACATAATATCCTGCATAATATCCTCACATATCCTGCTCATAAAAGAGATAAAATTAAATTTGAATCTCAGTCCTGGTTGCTCTCATCCATGGTGCGGTTAATAATTAATAATGTTCTTGGGAACTTGGACTCAAATAATAAGACGTTATTTTTCAAATTATCTCAACGTTTCGTTGGTATTTATTTCCAACTTCTTCAGGAGAACTAAAACATAACAACAATGTATGTTGTTCAAAGCCAACAAATTAATTTATTTGTGTTATTTGGTTTAGAACAACATGCATTGTTATTATGTTTTAGTTCTCCTGAAGAAGTTGGAAATAAATACCAACGAAACGTTGAGATAATTTGAAAATTTAACGTCTTATTATTTGAGTTCCTAAGAACATTATTAATTACTAGTAGTTGCCCGTTGTAGTCGCAAATAAAGTTTTTATCTCAATAAAATGTTTAATAGATAAGTGAGATAATGTAGAGTTAATCAACAATCGAAATTTTAAATTTAATAATCAAAATTTTAATATAAAAGAGTTTATCTAAAATTATATTGCGAAATTAAATATAAGTGTTTTTTAAATAATTCTAATAACAACATTTAAATAACGTCATTTCACTAAATTAGTATGAAAGTTTAATACTTATGTAGTACTTATACCAAATAGGCGATTTTAAATTTTGGTTCGTTTTTCAACAATCAAACTTTTTAAAATCTATTTTATTTTATGAACCAATGGTTGTGATCTAGAGTAATTATATATTCGACTGAAAACGTTTAATAAACAATCGAAATTTCAAATTTAATAATCAATCAAAGTTCGTTAAAGGCGAAACTTTATTACTGCTTAGTATAAAACAAAGTTGATTTATTATTAGAAACAAAAACTTAGGGTCTGCTTAAAAATTTAAACTCTGATAAGTAGATATATCTGAAAAGGTTAAGTAAAATTTATAAGTGGGCACTATGTTTTTGGCCTTCACATATTGTAAACCTGAAAATCCGAAATACGTATTCACAAATAAATACCTTAGTGAGTGAGTACCCTTACCAACGTTTTGAATGCGTAAGTGGGGATAACAGAGCGCATGCGCATAGCCTATTCTGCACGGACGCACGGCAAGATAGCCAATTTATATATATATATGATTGAATCTGTTTTACATAAAATATTTTATTCAAACATTTATATTACCTTAAAGCCGTGACCTGCATCAATATTTTTTCATCAAAAATAAAATTTAGTAATATTTTTTGGAGCCTTGGAAAAGCTTTAGATATTTGATTGTCAAAAATTAGGGCTCTTTTTTTGGTCACCCGTGAAAAAGTATTCAATAAAACTAATCAGTTTTAGCCGAATTTAACAGCCTACATATACTCGATATTGGTGAGGTTTTGAAAATCAAAAACTCACTAATTTAGCATGTGAAAACCAATAATCGATACCTACTTTTAAAAACCGTAATAACATACAGGACACTGATCATTCGGGACGGTAAAATATCAATAATACTCTTTTTATAAAAAAAGATTGTACTAATTTTTAACTATAAAATTACACATTTTATGATTGTCTTTAGTTTCCAAAATAAAGCAATGTGCTTATTGAAAATTGACTATCGAAATTTTAATTCTTTGAAATGATTTAAAAAGTTATTAAACCAAAATATATTTGAATTTTTATTCCCTTACTTTCGAGATAACTATAAATCTTTTATTTTGTTTTTTTTTATATTTATTTCGACTGAAGAGTACAAAAAAATAAATTATTATATTGGACATTGACTTCTCGGCTTTTTACAATATATTGATATGTATCACAAAAAATGACAATTTTTTACCGAGCAAATTCAATTTTAAAACCCCAAACTGAAAATTACTCCTTACCTTATAAATCTCACAAAGTTTTCAGCTTAAATATTTAATGTCTTGGAAAGTATAAGTTTGCCTTTTATCAATTTTTTAATATTTCGCTAACGTTAGACGAAATTTTTGATATACTCATTAATTATAGTTGAATTTTTCATTATTTCAAAAGATAAATCACCAAAAATTAAGTAACTTTCCCGGGCTAGATATAGCTCACAAATAAACAAAACATTGGGCCGCCCATTTTTCCTACAATGCCAATAATTTTCTAAACTTTTGTCAATAATACATCACGATTTTCGGAAAAGTAAATTTTGTACGTTTTAAATCGTCATTTTGAAGTGAAAATTTCTTTAGCATCGTTATGACTTGAAATTTCTGAAACGGAAACGGAAAGCGGCAATAAAAAGAGAAACATATTTATAAATCTATAAGATTTAACATGAAAGAGAATGAGGTAGGAAAAATTAGTATTTCTTATGGTTGTGCGCGCCTGCGTATTACGCTACTTGAGAATGGTTTTCATTGAGACCAATAACAACCGTGTTATATTGCTTATTATAATTGTAAGCATAAACATTTCATTATTTAAATAAAATTAATTTTCAAGTTTGCCGTAAATGAATACGGATTATTGTCATGATTATCAAAAAAAAAATAAGAAAACAAAGCTATAAAGACGTCAAAAGGTTCAGCAGAACGTGTTCGTGAATTTTGGGCACGCCGAAAACATTATTAAATAAGAAAAATAATAGTTCTTATACGTTTAATAATGATTCGACCGTGCAAAATAGTAAATATGATGCTAGTAAGTACTTAAATATTTTCTAACCACATATTTCGTCCTTAATCACGAAATTTCAATAAAATAAAAGATAATTTAAAATTAATTCCGAAATCACATAATATTACGAACTGTTTTTCAGCTGCTACTCAAATGAATGTACAACCGATTTCTTAGGTACTCACAATTTTGTAAAAATAAAGTTGCTTATGAAGAATTTCGTTAAAAATGTTTTAACAGTATGTTCGGTCATAATATGTGCTCCTTTTGTGAACGATTGTGATTCCAACGAAATTTAAAACCACAACATCCAGGACATCTTCTTTTTTGGATAATAATTAAAAATTCTACTAAAAATGATAATATTTTACTATGCTGCACGTATTTTCAAGCAATCGAGAAAAATATAATTCCAACGATGTCTAATTACAATAGTTTCAAATATTAAACGATGCCTACATCTTTACCACCACTGGATTTATTTCATACTTCCATTATCATAAGCTCTCGGTATCATTTATCGAAAATGCAAATTTGGATTCAGGATAAATTTTTGTAACATATCTGCGCATAAATCGTAAAATAAACTCTACAATTATCCTACTCATAAAACCTTACATTCGTCTCAAAATCTTGAAGTTCAATTTTTTTGAAGGTTTCACTTTTACCGAGTGTGAACTGCACATATGTGTTCTTTTTTTGTGGGAAATTTCCTCAGTTTTTTTTTTTTGATAATAACTTTTGATTTCTAGCATGATTTATAAGTTATAATAGACGAGGTTTTTTTTTTTGAAAATGTTAATTTGCAAGAGTGGTACCCAGTGCCTCCCGGTGACGGATTTTTTGGTTGAAGTCATGTTTGGGACCATATTTATTAAAAAAATAATAATTGTCTTCTTCGTTCTTTTTGGTGAGTTCACTTATAAGTTTTAGTTCTTCGACTGTTGATTTTGAAAATTCACAAACAGAAATTTTTTATACATTTTTATCAAAGTTCTTCAAATAATATTTTAAGCCTATGAAAAATGTTTGACAGCCAGTAAAAAAATAATTTATTCTAAGAATGAGTTACACAGCGTTTTTAAATAAATTTTCCATCAATATTTGCATTTGCAGCATCGTTTTTGATTTCCAACAATAGCACCATTCTCTTATTAAATTTGAATGAACCAATTGGTGTCTTAATTAGGATACTAACTTTATGAACGAGGGCTGTTTTTCTCTGTTTAGAAACAATAACGAAATTTTAACTACAGATAATCAGGAAACTGTTAATTTTATAATCAATACTTTACCACAACGTTGTTTTATACTGTTTTTTACAATTTATAATAACAAGAAATCAGTAGGGGAACCTGTGGCAGAACGGGGTACCTAAACTTTAATTACAATTTACGAGAAGTTTACGAAACAATCTCATTGTTTTGTAATTTATGTATTTATTTAATTCATTCTTTACAAACAAAAAAAGGTTTTATTGATTTAAATTAATAATTTATATTAAAAATTTATGTTTCAAAAACAAATGGAAATTTCCATGCTCCATCCCCTGGGGCACAATGGGAAATGAGCCTGGAACGCAATGGGATTCTTGTTATTAGCATAGTTCGCAAATGAAGACACTGCCATCGTCGTGTTTAGCCCAGGACATGCCAAATGTGCCCATTTTTGACAAATACTGCAGGAACACCAACTTTCATTAGATTTGAAGTTTAAATCCTCACAGTATAAGCAAATTACCTCTGCATCTTCCGACCTTTCTTATATATGAACTGTCGGCTAGTTTTCCTTATATATGTACGCACTATCTGCTAATAAAATAAAAATGTCTATCTGAATGGGAAATACTATCTACATTGTATATCCCATTCCGCCCCACCCATTGTGCTCCAAAGCACCTTTCCCACAAGCACGACTATTATGGAAGGATATATTGGTTATATTTGAATTATCACTGGGCTTTTAGTTAGTCAACAGTATATTTAAAAAAACATGTCATGTTAATATTCAAACAAATAATAGTACATTGTATAATTACTTTAGTGTTACTGTGCAAAAATTGGAATTCAGAAACGTTAATTCGACTTTTGAATAAAATAAAAATAACTGCACTCTTTATTGGCAATAGCCACTTCTTATAACGCAGCACAGTTAATTGAACAATGAGTATGATTTTTACGCGTTTTTGTCACCTGTAGCAAGCGCTAATTCCATTTCCTATCCCGCTCCAGTACCCCATTCCGCCCCGTGTTCTCATATATATCTTCCAAAAACGAAATTATCAATAATAATTAAAAAGTTCGTGAATAAATACATCCTCATATAAAAAACAGCAATATAATTATAACTTTTCTAAATGGAATTTCCTACTATAATTCCTTGCTTATAACAGCGGTTGTACGTTTTCTAATTTTATTTTGTTCATGTCCTTAAAAAATAAACCTATTTTTTGTATTAAATAATGAAATAGATGTGGAACCCTTTCTTTTAATTATGGACAATTAAGGGACAACAAAAACCGCTTCTCTCAAATGCAGAAACTCTTTTCGGTCGCAAATAAAAATTCAAGAGCGCCATTTACATTAAATTTCAGGCTCTGAAATTGACGCCACTGCTGTAAAACAAAATCACATCAAAAATGTGAAAGCCGCTTTTGTGATAGCTTTAATGTCCCATTGAAAATACAGGGACGAGAAAGTGATTGTGTAGACGATCCAAGCCTAAGTATCCCCAATTAAAAGCGGTGGTATTGAAATAATACGAGCACATCGATAATCCAAACTCTAAACATATGCCTCTCTCTTGTAAATATAAAAAACTGCCCCTTGCACGTGTATAAATTAACCCCCGTAACTAACATCACCTAACACTCTCAATCAAGGGTCGCACTTACCCCCTTTGGAATGAGGAAACGGTGGCGGTCAGTTAGTTTGCCCCTTGCAAATAAATTGCGGTTTGCGACCGAGCAGACCATAGCATAGAGCTTTAGTCCCAGGAGTGTCCATCGTGGTTATTCTTGAATTGGACAAACATTGATTTTGCAAATATACAATCTTCACTTTCTGATCATTAAATACTAACCGTATGAAAATTTAATTTCGCTTTGATTGAAAAGGGAATTCACTTTCTTCCACCACTACTAAACTTACACTCAAAATTTAACTTTATCTATTAAGTTTCGGCTAACTTTCGATCAAATATTAGATTAAACATTAATAGAACTTACGTAATGTAACATAAATAAACGTTTAGGAAACCCTTAAAGTTGGTTTTAAAAACAATTTCAGCTCTTTGTTTTTATCCACTTAATTTGTGAAAACTTTAAGATAGATGACTTTCCATGCACTGTTTTATTTTTATACTTTTAAACTTGAACATTTCACTTAACACTCTCTCTTTTATTTATCGCAAATGTTTACAAAGTTCTACCAAAAATATTACACAATTATCTTACGACTAAAATGAAACTTAACGATGAAATAAACATATTTTTTCCTGAATAATTACCTAACGTCAAGAATTTTAATTATTCCATCAAAGCTCAAGTGGAAAGATGTGCACACATTTTATTACCAATTCTTTTGCGAACTGGACTTTATAGGGGATCGGTTTTACGATATTGTTCTAAAATAAACCCTTTTATCGTCACCATTAAACACCCTTTTAGGTTGAAATTAATTTTTAGCCCTCGTTTATTGAATTGGTTATGACAATCAGCCCAAAATTAAAAACCATTTTGAAATATTCGCATTGTAAAGTTGATGCATAGTACGAAATATTTTTTAAATACCGAAATTATCCTCTGACTTTTCACGGGGAAAATACGTGATAGCGAAAATGAGCACTTATTTTTGTTGAATTTATGAATGATTGCCAGGCAATAATTCATGGAATTTTTCCTTGTTTACACATTTGCAAAAGCTCCGATTTAAGTTAAGCACATATTTGTAACGTGATTTATTGCTATTGGAAAATCATAATATTTATCATATAACGCAGAAAAGTTTTGACTCATGCATAGCAGCGTATGTTATATTCTATACCTGTACGAATTGAGAACGTTAACGCCATATTGCGTAGTTGCACGTGCAATCGAAACCATTCATGTTTCTTCTGTCACATGTGTGATTTATCTTCGTGCATATAAATCAGAATGTCGAATTTATATTTTTCTACAACGTAAAAGAAATGTGGAGTTTGTAAGGAGTGTTTGATAGGTCCGGGAAAAAAACTTAGCAAGTCTCAAGGCTAAAGGATTTTTTTTCCTGTGTCATTTTTTCCATATAATAATACGAGTAGCCTAGGAATAAATTATTTTTAACTTAAAAAATGTAATCTATGGGATACAATTGTGGGGTACTGCACCCAACTCCAACATTGAAATCCTACAAAGATTTCAATCAAGGACCCTACGACAAATAATCGGTGCTCCATGGTATATAAACAATAAAAAAATGCATGAAGATACAGAAATGCCATCTGTTTAAGGAGGAAATTCAAAGATTTAGTAAAAAAATGCCTGAGAAAACTAGACGATCATTCCAACCATCTCGCAATAAACTTATTGGACAACAGTGAGATGATAAGAAGGTTACAAAAATGGAATATAATAGATTTACCTGATAGATTTTGTAACTAAACAAATATTCCTATTAACTATTTATTGCCAAATTATTATTTCTCATTATAAAGCTTAATTTTTATATATATTTATTATATATTGATGTTTCACATTATTATTAGCATTGATATTGTTATTATAAACTATTATTATTATTCTTATTGCTACTGTTGATCGTTTTTATTATTGTTGTTATTGGTATAACAATTACTATTATCGTTATTGTTGCTATTGATTGTTAAAAACCTTTGTACTTATACAGCACTAATCTACTGGGACTAGTGCTTACATGTGATTGTCTATGGACTGAATGCACTTATATATATATATATATATATATATGTAAAACACAAATATTATGTACTAATAACGTATTTAACTAAAACTATATTCTTCGTTTGTTATTATATATGTTTTTAAATTCACTGGCCTCCACCTCTACTGGCCTACCAAATGTTTGGGACAATTCTTCAGTTGAATATATTGCTTTGTACATTGACGGGAAATATGTTTTATCTAAAGAGAATTGCTTTGGAAATTTCCACAAAAATGATAAAGTTATTAACAATAATAAGAAAAATACGAAGTAATTATTTCAGTATTCCGTATACCAGTATTGTTTAATAGTTTATTTTGGCTTTTTATTTTATATTAGGCATAAAATTATGAATTATATCCCCTCCATTTAATATTTCCAGTAAATATTTATTTCTTTCAATTTCAAATATGATAGATGTCAAAACGTGGTGAAAATAACGTTATTTTGTAAACGAGTAAATAAGACGCAAAAACATACCAACTTGAACAAAATTTCTCCCATACATTCCTACCAACCCATTTCTAGTACTTGTCTGTTCTATACTTTGACAAAAAAAATTAACCGGGTAATTGTTCACATCAATTTCTAACAACTCTTGCACTAGTATACTTAAAAAATTTCCAATGACTAGTGCAATAAATTACACATGAAAACTTTTAGTTAGACGCAATATGTGTAGTTACTAGTCATGGGGACCTGAACTATATTAGTGAAGATCCGGCTCAAAGTTCATTCTTTTTTTGAACTGAAGCTCCAAATCGAACCTTAGAATCAATTTTTGACTCCTATTTTAGCTTTGGTGTAAATTTTTTTTGACTGAGTTTATTTTTGCTCATTAATCCCTTCCATCAAATACCAATTTAAATACAACTTTATTGTATGGATGTTTGAAAAAATGTATGGGGCTTAGTAAAAAATATTTGTGTTCATTTAAATTGGTTTTTGTATAAGAATCTACTGCACTTTACAACTGTTTAAAGCATTAAAAAGAACTGAAGCCAATATGAAGTTTGATAACTCCGATTTCGGCTTCACTAAAAACGTTGTTTTAACTTTAACTCCATCTCCTCAATCCTGATAGGTCGGCTGCACAATTTCAAAACACAGTAAGAGACAAAAATTACATTTTCCAGGGAATCAATAAAACCTATTTCCTTTTAGCCCCACTAAATTGTATTCTTTAATGACAAATTAACCGTTGGTTATTGTAATAGATTAGGATGACAACATGTTAAAAAATATAAATATCATTTTTACTAGGATTGTGATATTTATTGTACTGACTAGGTTAAAAGTTGTCGGATCATTAAAAAAAAATATATTTAACCAATTTAAAAATACAGTAAGTGCATTTACATACTTGGTTATTTATTTGAGATTAGTGCAGCAAATCAGTAGAACAAAGTTTGTGAATGAAAAAAAAAGTATTTAGGACAGTTTCTAATTTTATTTATTGAAAACATAGTATAGAATTATGACTTTAGACTTATTATTCACTTTCAGGGATTCCCAAAAAAAAATTCTGTTGTCTGGCATTAATAGACATTACTTCTTTAATATACTGTTTTTATTATCTAAGGATATTCCCCGAAATTCATGATCTGTTTGAGGAAGTTCGGTAGTTTTAAATTTTATCAAAAGAAAATCAATTTCAGTGTAATCATTGCTGAAATTTTTTTATACGTCAATTTACGTGAACCTGATACAAACTTAACTTCCACAATAGAATCAAGAAAAAAAGTTTTTAAAGGATCATTCGTTTTTCGAGCTGTACGTTTTTCCTTTCGCCAATCATAAAAATCATTTTCTAATGTTTGATTTTATCAAAAATTTGTAAGCAGTAAAATATATGCAGGTTACTAGAATTTTAAAATTGTTGTTTTGAGCGTTACTTTGCTTTAAATTTGACGAATTAGAAAAGAAATGTACTTACTAGGTTTATCAAATTTGATATATACATTAAAAAAAATCAAAAGCAAAATATATGGGACTTGCTAGGGTTTTAAAATTATTTTGAGAGTTACTTTGTTTTAAATTTGACTAATTAAAAAAATAATGCACTTACTAGGCTTATCAATTTTGATATTTATACGACAAAGATCACATTTTTGGAATATATCAATCGAATCATGTTCCCACGACTCTATTGGAACGAAAAATGCTTAAAAATCGATTTTGAAAAATTTGTCCCTTACTGTATTTTGAAATTAGGCAGCCGAGGTGATGTATTAACTTTCATAAGAAACAAAGAAAAGTGTGTGATAATTGCGCTGGAAAAACGTAGTTCAGATAAATGGAGCAGAAATATTTTTTGATGCTCAATCTACGTACTTAAAGCAAGTGTTAAAGGAATAAAAAATTAACTGATTTCAGCTCTTAACAATCATATTTCGAATGCAATAGAATGTAAGTTTGATTTTTTTTTTCGAATACACCAAAAAAAATACGATTGAATCAAGAGAATTCCACCCTCAGCCTAGAAATTCAGATTATCCCTAAAGTAATCAAGAATAGACGAAGACGCTATATTGCAGCAAGCAGAGAAGAGCTCCATTGAAGACCAATTATCTGTCAAAAGGTCGCTAGCAAATTAACTTATAGTTAGCAAAATATATATATATATATATATATATATTAGGGTGTTTTTTTTTGGGGACTATTATTTTTGCTCCCATGCCGAAATTTTGTTGGAAATACTTCAAAAAAAATCCCTGAAAGTTTGAGCTCTTAATATTAATATTAAGTACTCGCTCACAGCGTGTGAATATTTTCCATTTAAAATACACGTAAACTTTGATTTTTTTTTAAATTTTTATAGCTCAGCGGCATTTTATGGTATCACCTAGCTCAAAGTCGGGATTTTTTTACAATTGTATGCTCTACAAAAGTGCCTATTTTTAATAATTTTAAATAAGGAATAAAAAATCAATATTTTCATAAATTTTACTCAATAATCCGTAAAAATTTTCAGAGAAATTCAAGGCTCAATATCTCGAGAAATATCGATCTTAGCAATTTGGTTTTCTAGAACTTTTTTGTAGCAAATTAAATTTCCAATAAATTTAATATTTACATTTTTTCTGTAGGTCTTGTAATTCATCAGTTACTGAGAGAAAAACGAGAAATCTATGAAAAATCTAAGTTTAGTGACCCGTACTAGCTCGCTCGTCTAAATTACGATTTTGCCGCAATAGGCACTTTTGTAGAGCACACAATTGCAAAAAAATCCCGACTTTGAGCTAGGCGATACCATAAAATGCCACTGAGCTATAAAAATTTAAAAAAAAAATCAAAGTTTACGTGTATTTTAAATGGAAAATATTCACACGCTGTGAGCGAGTACTTAATATTAATATTAAGAGCTCAAACTTTCAGGGATGTTTTTTTGAAGTATTTCCAACAAAATTTCGGCTTGGGAGCAAAAAAAAAATAGTCCCAAAAAAAAACACCCTAATATATATATATATATATATATATATATATATATATATATATATATATATATATATATATATATATATATATATATTTATATATTTGGCTGATTGGTAATATATGGATACAAAAAGTAATAACTGATATTTCAAGTATATACCATTTCAGGGATTAAATTTAAATCAATTAAGGTTGAAGAAAGTCATGTATTGTATTACATTAAATTTTATATTTGCTTAACTCTTTAATTTCCAAATAAAACTGATACATAATTTGGAATTGACCATTTTCAGTGTTTTTTAATTAGAAAAAAAAAGATTTTACATAGCCAATGAAACAACATACGGATTAGCATTTAAATGGGTTTAATTTTTGAATATCGTATTCAGAAAAGCATCGTTTTTACAATTCCCCTGTTTTCATTTCGTTTCGTTTTATACCATTTTTTATTGTTTTGTACTTTCATTGTGGTGTTTGTGACTCGCGTCTATTAGCACTGTAGTGCAGTGGAAGAAAAGAAGACCAAACGTTTTCATTAACGCTGGCAATTCATACGCTTTTGTATGCAAAGCGCTAATGATTTAAGAAGGAAAAATAAATATGTGAACGAGATTAAACAAAATCGTGTTTAGAGTCTTTAAATAAATTTTGTTTGGGATAAAAATTTATGATTTTTTTTTTTTTTGGTACGTTTTACCTATAGCGTGTCTCACCCTCGCGGTCACGTATCATTTAGCATTTTCCGGAAATATGGTTTTTCACCCTTCATTTTGTTTTTGTTGTATCAACTGATGTGTACGGAAATTTTTATTGGTCATTTATTTTTACTGTCGTTTCTTTTAATCTGACTTTCGTCGTGTGGCACAAGCATCTTCGAACGTCTGTCGGCGCCAAAGCTACTGACGCAAATATCGTTTAGATTTGATCTCTCGATATTACTTTTCTTTCTTTAATTACGTCAGCCTCCAAGACGGAGATTTCATTACAGCTGGAAATCCCCAAAGAGAAGTTCTAACAAAAAAAAAAAACGTATTTTATAAAGTACTGCTTTTTATTTCGCTATTTTTTTTTAATTTAAAATATTAAATCACGTGTAACGGAAACTAAAAAATAATAATCCGTAAAAGATAATAAATTCTTCTTAATAATATAATTTATTAATCAAGTGTACAAATAATCAATACGATTTGAAAACGCAGCAATGTACTTAAGAAAACTTGAATACCACCATTTTAACTTTAAATATAAATTGCACCGCAAATTTGACTTTTTTTAGAACTTGTTGATAGTTTTTGTTGAGAGTCCTGGAGGAAAAACTTATTCGTTTGCATATTTTCCGTGAAAATGCTGTTTAAAGAAAAAGCTCGATTTAGCCATTGATTTTGTACATGTATTAATTTTGTTCCAAAAGTGTATAATCTGTTGGAGTTAATTAGTAATTTGAGATTTATATAACTTCTTTAAACACAAAATATCTAACAAGAATAAATGTTTTGAAAGGTAAAAGTATAAAGTATAATCACTTCAAAGACCATCAAAGAATGGTTTTATACTTATCATTGTTCCTTGTGAGACAACATGAAGGGCCATAAACACACCAAAAGATATATAATCTTTCTTAAAATCCAACTGCTGGAATACCATTCCTTAATAGATTTCATTTGTGTCACAAGTCTGGAGCAATTGTGTCTTCTTCGAGTGTATTTAGGGAGCTATTTTTTGATGTAAATTTCAATTAAAAAGTAAAATATGTCGCGATCTTCTTTTTCCAGTAGTTATTTAAAACAACTTAAATTAAATTGATGCGCAGACGAAGTCACGGGCATCAGCTTGTATGTATATTAGGATGTCCCAAAAGTATAAGTCCTTTTTTTTGAACACATACCCTTTCATTTTATTTAAACGTTCTTAAAACAATTGTAAATAAATCTTTATGCACCTAGAATCATTGCAATGGCGCGTGGGACTTAACGTATCGTGTACTTTCTGTCGCTTATTTGTAGTTGGTTATTGCTAATTTGTTTTTTAAGTAGTGATATTGTTTTCATTCTGTCAACATATCGATGAAATTACGCAATTCTAAAATGGGAATATTTTTAATAGGAAATGTAAAATATTTCATAACTTCCCTCAAATGAACCAGTATAAGTAGTTCTATTGTTTAATATTCTTGAAGTAATTTAAGTGTTAATAAAAACGCAAATCTTTTCGAGAATGAATTCTTTATTGGAAAAAAGTGCGTATACCAATTAAATCTTTACCTAGCTTTGTAAAAAAATTAACAATCGTATACCAAATTTAAAGAGATTTACAAAAAAAAAACAAACAAAATTTCAAGAAACTTTGTCTTTCAATTTTGAAAAAAAGAGTTTACAAGAAACTTTACCCGCCTCAACTACGAGCACACAATTCTAAGGATACTTAACGAAAAATTTCCTAACTTCAAAGTTAGTGGTAGTATTAGATAGGCGTCAGTTCAGTATAAGAAATTGTGTGTTTATTACTGAAGCGATTATTGTGCCACTGAGACCAAAGCATCGATGAATTTTTCATACGTAATTTCTTCATTCCAATAATAAGGAAGAATGAAAAGAGCACGCAGAAGATATAAAAGTCAATTTCTAAAATGAGTCGACAAATTGGTATTAAAGGTCAAACAACTACAAGTCCTAACATTTTATTGTGCAAAAATTTCCGAGAAAACTGGAAAACTATCAATCCTGAGAAAATACAAAGTTGCACAGAAAAGTTATCATGCCTGAATGTTTCAGACATCGACAAAATGTTAGAATTTTACCGAATTGAATTGACTTAAGAAATCACTAAAAATGATTATTTATAATTGATCTTTTGATATTAACTATTGGCCTCCTAAGTGAGACAACAATGCTATTTAACTGTAAAAGCATCTAACCAAGATTTAGGCTTCTTAAAGACTATGAAAGGTTACAAAAATAGACAGTAGGATCTCTAAAGCAGCTTTACAGTTTTCGCAGCATTTATGGTATTTAATAGATGAAATGTTTGTCTTTTCTCTGTTTTGCGATGATGTAGAGTGCAAACCAAAAACCAAAAAAAAAAATCACGAAAAAAAAGTTTCTTGCTAACCTAATATAACGTCGCTGAAAAAGTATAACTTTATTTAACTTTAATTTTTCTAACGTTAGTTATAAACTTTTTACTAATCAAGTTCGCATCAATATTTCTGTTTCTTATTGAAAAGTTACAACAAAGGGTCTAGCAGGATCCAAATCCACCCAAATAGGAACCTATATCGCAACTTATGTTAAAATATCGGCTTGATATACAAACACATTTAATATACTTTTCGCGACCAAATTCCTCTTTGACCATGAGACATGGGCAAAAATGTCCCCCCGCATGGCTATTTTTCAAAGTTATACATCTCAAAACTAATTAAGCTAGAGAAGTGAAACCATCGCAAGGCTTTAGGTTATTTTACAGAGTATATCATATATTTTTTTTTAAATTTTTAGAAAAAAAAAATTATACAAAAAAAAAATCCAAAAAACAAATGAAATAATTTTTTTTGTATGTTCTCTGAAAATACCAATCACGGAAAAAATATATTTTATGCTTTCACATGACCACTGTAACTCATAAAAACTGCGTGAAAAAATAGTTGGTGCAACAGCTTGAAAAAAAATGAAATGTGATTTACGCCTAATAGTATACCTCGGTTTTATTTTTTTTCGAAGTGTTGAACCTACCTTTTTTTACAAAACTTTAATAAAAAATAGGTCACATAAAAGAGCAAAACATATATTATTTTCATAATTGTAAGTCACAGGAAACACAAAAAAAAAGTTTTATTAGTTTTTTATTTTTCAATATTTACTCTGAAGATAATTACTTTCAAGAGTCGAAATAATTATCCCAAAAGAAAAGAAAAACCAACTAAAATTCAATTTTTATTAAAATAAGAATAAAATAAATTATCGTCACTGTTATAATTTATTACAACTGGAATATTATGACCCTTAAATATTTTAGTTAGTATCTCGTAAGACGCAGAATTCTGGATAATTATTGTCCATATGAAAAATAACAAATAAAAGCTATAGTTATAGTGGTCATATAGAAGCATAATTTTTTTTTTCGAGATTATCATTTTCAGAGAACACACAAAAAAATATTTCATTTGTTTTTTGGGGTTTTTTTTTGCATATTTTTTTTTTATAAAAATTTCAAAAAAATATATGATATAGGTACTCTGTAAAATAATCAAAAGCCTCGCGTTGGTTTCACTTCTCTAGCTTAATTAGTTTTTGAGATATATAACTTTGAAAAATAGCCATGCGGGGGGACATTTTTGCCCATGTCTCATGGTCAAAGAGGAATTTGGTCGCGAAAAGTATATTAAATGTGTTTGTCACATTCAATTTCAAGCCGATATTTTAACATAAGTTGCGATATAGGTTCCTATTTGGGGGCCAACTCGCCATGTGGATCTTGCTAGACCCTTTAAAAATTAATTTCTTTTTGTGTTTATAATTTGTGAACGCAATGAGAAATATTTTCATCGTTGTATTTAATAATATTTTTCTAATTGATGGAAGGAAATACTATTTGTTTGTTAAGTTGAATAAAAGAAATATTTACTCATATTTTTCCTTAAACATGCTATTTCCTTTAACAATACAAATTATTGAAGATACCTACACTCATATATACGAAATATGTTGTATAAAAATTGGGTCTTTTCAAATGGTAACATTTATATATTTTTGGTTATTGTAAATACAATTTATCATTTAGTATTGGATATTGATTTTTCAGTATATATATATATATATATATATATTATATAAACGGTATGAAATGAAAATGCTATTTGTGGAATTACATAGAATGGATTGACATTGTCAGGCGGACCGCTATGTGTCCCTTGTGAAAGCAAAGTTCCATCAATGTTCTCTATAACATACGTTTTTACCTGTCACGTTAGGGCTAGCCGAGCGTGCCGGCCCATGTATCACGCGCCTAATTTGACTCCATTAACCATATCACAATTTATTTTTCTCTACGTCTACAAACGAACAAAGCTTTTTTACCAACACTAACACAAGTAACAATTTATTTATCTGTTACAATACATTTAATTTTACTTATTGCATATAAATTTTATTTTCCAATATTAAAGAATAATCCATATTGAAAGTTTTATATCTTTGAATTTGTTAATTAGTTAGGAATTTAAGATAATAAGATTGAAAAAGTTAATGTCTTTGTCGCTTATCAGTTTTTTTCTATTAAAAGAAGTTTTTAATCGAAAAAACTGAAAAAATAAACACTTTAGAAAAACAATTTTTCAATTGAAAGCTTATGCACGCACTTATGCAAAAAATGAAAAATTCCATTCAATATAAAAATATCTCAGGCAAACTTCGAAGACATTTGAAATAGATAGGGGTAATATGTTTGAATAATAATTTGAAGAAATGATATTTTCGGCACGTCTTTAAGAACACCTGTGACCGCCCATTTAAATGAGATTTATTGTTGTGCAAAATGACAGCCTATTTGCCGATATTGAAATTCAATTTACGAACATTTTTCAGTGGTTATTTCTGGGTGGAGTTTTGTATTATCTATCTGAAGTAATAATGTTTTATATATCGTTTCTCGAACAAACGCTTTCGTAATCTTTCTGCGCATGAAATAAAAACACTGCATTGCTATTTAGCTATGTAGCCAAGCAATTTTTTTTCGACTTATTCACAAAATTATCTACAACAAAAATGATTAAGTTGTTAAACAATATATAATCATTCACAGTTTAAAAGCAATGTAATATTTAATTCATATCCTTGAAATATAATTTTATTCATACTTATTAAACCACTTTGTCTTTTTTTTCCAGTTAATTTAATTTGTTGATGACATGGTTGATTTTTTGTCCACATAATTCCATAAAAATAAGCTACATAATTTTTTATCATTTTAGACAGAAGTTTTATAACATTGTATTTTTAAAGTAAATCTTTATCTTTTAACTGTTCAGTTATCTAACCATTTTCCTTGAAAAGATACATTAAATGGGCTGTAAAAGATTAACAAAAATATCAAATAAAGCTTCTTTTTTTTTGACCGCATTTATCAAACAAAAATGATTAAAACGACATATGAATGGCTAAACGACTTATGATTTTGTGTCGAAAATAATGAATTATTATTTTTCCTTAAATTTTATAAAAGTGGTAAGTTGACTAAATAAAGAACCTCCTTGTGGAGTCCCTTATTGCTTGGATCAGCGTGGCACAATCATTAGTTCATTTGATATCCTTCTTTTGCAAAAGCAAATGTTTCATGTACCGAGCATTTTCGTCAATCATCAAGAACTTACTTCAAATTTGGAAAAGATCGATATATTTAATTTGTGGTATACAAAACAAAAATAGAAACAAAACCCTTTTTATGGGTTCTGAAATTTTTAATAACTGCCCGAAGAAAACTAGATTCTGATTTCACAAAAATTGGCACTTGCGGAACACCCAGCTGATTTATTCGCAATGAAAGTGAGGTATCATGATTATTGTGATTATTTTCTACAATCAAAAAAAAAAATCAGAAAAAACATTAATTGACAACTCATTCTTCTGAAGTGTAATGATTTTCAAGAAGTTCTTCATTTTCAAGAGAATATAAAGCCTTCAATACGAAATTATAAGCAAAGTAGATGTTTTTGAATTGAAAAATAGTCAATAGTCAAGGTCCTGTGTTTATTGCGATATAGTCAAACAGAAAATAATTTTTGCCAATTATCTACTAACTCATTACCAGGGTGGACTTCATTTCAACAAATACTATCGTCTGGAACCTCACCTGTTTCTACTGTTGGATATAGTTAATGGATATATATATAACACATAGTTGATGTTACTAGCGTAATGGCTTACGTATCTAACATTCTGATGCTCCTAATTTTAAGACGTGGGTTCGAATCTTACAGTAAACTTTATTTTTACAAAATTGTTGTAAATAGATCCTTAGAGTTGCTCAATAAGGACATATTAACGAAAAAAAGTAATAGTAGTAGTAGTAGTAATAATAATAATAGTAATAAAACATAGAGTCCATGCAGTCTACACTGACTTTAGCAAAACATTCGACAGAGTTAATCATAGCATTCTGTTGAACAAGTAAACTCGCTCGGCGTATAGGGTAACGCCTTGAAATGGCTCAGCTCCTACCTAACAGACAGACAACTTCAAGTCAGGGTTGATGGTCATCTATCTGCTAGTTATGGCGTAAAAACAGGAGTACCACAAGGGTCACATCTAGGACCCATCCTGTTCAACGTTTTTATCAATGACATTGGTTCCATCTTCAGCTCAGAATACCTTCTGTACGCTGACGATCTGAAAATCTTTAGATTGATAGCAGACGACTCAGATGTCCAGTCACTTCAACGCGACATAGATCAGCTCTCAGCATGGTGTCTCAGTAATAAACTAGATCTAAACATAAAAAAATGTGCAGTAATCTCATTCTCGCGCTCACATATTATACATCCTACCAACTACAAACTAGACAATAAAACAATCACTGATGTTGAGGATATCAAGGATCTGGGTATCATCATAGATCACAAGCTAACTTTTACCGAGCACACCAGTAAAATAACTCTACAGGCACACAAAATGTTGGGCTTCATCACCAAAACTTGTAGAGATTTTGCTAATCCTCGATCGCTGGTCAGACTATATTACTCACTTGTCCAACCAATACTGGAATATGGCTCAGTTATTTGGTCTCCATATACAGATATCTTGATAAATCGTATTGAAAAAGTTCAAAAAAAATGTGTAAAGCCCTAATGTTTCACCGTACTCAGCCAGCACAGGACAACTCAATGGAGGAACTTTGCCGTCAGTTCAAAATTAATAGCCTCAGATTACGCCGCCAAATCGCTGATCTGGCCTTTTTCTACAAAGTAGTAAATGGACTTATTGACGCGTCTGAGGTGAATAGTAGCTTTGAATTTGCACCCACTAATTTAGCATTGAGGCGCAAACGTCTGCTTAAGACCACTAAATCAACCAAAAACTACGTCGTGAATGGACCACATAATCGTATTGCCAACCTCGTTAACTCACTACACAATGACGTGGACTTCTACGGAGAATCATATAGTACCTTTATCTCTGCCACGAAGAACAAGCTGCTCACCTACCACTGATTAACCAAGTTAATGAACATTCATGTTGATATTATTACCCTATATCTTGTAATTTTTCCCTAAGCCTAGATATAATCATTATAAAATCAAATGCATACTGCCAATTGGCGTTAGTTTCATTAATAAATAAATAAATATATAAATAAATAAAACTTAAAGAAAATACGATTTTAAAACCGTGCATTCATAAAATCCTGTATTTATAGATCCCCTTTGACAGATGAAATTTTAATATTCGAATTATTCCTTTTAAGGAGTAGACATATGATAAGAATTTTTTTTTTGAAAATTCCTACCCTAAAAGAGTAAAAGGAGTGACTAAGTTTGTATGAGAAAATGTAGAGTTCATCAAAAATCGAAATTTTGAATTTAATAAGTGTAATTAATAAATAAATAATTAAATAGTAATAAGTTTCTGTTTTTGTTATATCATTTTAACTAAAGCATTTTAAATAACGTCATTTCACTTAACTAGTATGAAAGTTTAGGTAGTAGGTACTTATACCAAATACCAAAAAGACAGTTTTTAATTTTTGTTTGTTTTTCAACAATCAAACTTTTTTAAAATCAAATTTTGATGAATCAATGATTATGACCTGGAGCAATTATTTAACATTAAGTGAGCAATTTTTTGTCATATATTTCGTAATCAATCAAAAAATAAAATCTTCCAAACCTATTTTTCTTCGGTATTAAGAAAAATTTGAAAATCAACTATTGTTATTGAAAATAAATAAAATATTTGAATTTCCTTTCACGCTCTTAATCCATTTCCAACCGTTTTGCATGTACCACGTCAAAATGTGCGAAATCGAATTGCTTTTTAGTCAAAATAAAGATAATATTATTTTTCGTTTTACATTGTATTTTCCAATATAAATGCATATTTGTGTCGAAGAAATTTGGAAAATGTTTTTCTTATACGATGCAGATATATAATCAGAAAGGGTTTTTTGATAATTCCTCCTCTAAAACAGTGAAATATGGTGGCAAAGTTTGTACGGCATAACGTCTAATAAACAATCGAAATTTCCAATTTAATTATTAAAGTATGTTCGTTATAGACGAAACGTTTTATCGCTTAAAATAAAACAATGTTGGTTATTACAAACCAAAACGTAGGATTTGCTTAAAAATTTAAACTCTAATATATATACCTGAAAAAGGTTAAGTTCATCAGTGAGCATTACGTTTTTTGGCTTTCACATATTGTAAACCTGAAAATCCGATATACGTAATCACAAATAAATACATTAGTGAGCGAATATCGAATAGCGAGAAATTTGGCGAACTGAAAGAAAATGGTTTTATTATATAGTTGAAATTCAGATATTATAATAATAAGTGCTTAGATATACATTGGTTATACTGGATTATTGAGGAACTGATTTTCGTGCAATTGAACAAATTTTAATTTCGCCGTAGTTTTGTACATTTCAGTAGTGTAAAAGTAGAGACAATGAAATGGGATTTCTACTAATATTCTAAATATCTAGGCGTGTGTTTTGATAACTTTTGACTGTTTTAAGTCATAATTATGACTGACTTTATTGAACTTAACGATAGTTTTTATTTATGTATAGATGGTTATTGATTTACGGATTAATTGGTTCACGGTTGATATAGTCATATATCATGGTCATCATAATCAAAATAAAGGACATCATTTTTTTCGTTTTACATTGTATTTTCAATATAAATGCATATTTGTGTTGATAAAATTTGGAAAATGTTTTTCTTACATGATGCAGATATATAATAAGAAAGGGTTATTTGATAACTCCTCCTCCAAAAGAGTGAAAAATGGTGGCAAAGTTTTTACGGCAAAACGTTTAATAAACAATCGAAATTTAAAATTTAATTATCAAAGTACCGTTAAAGACGAAACGTAATTACCTTTTATTATAAAACAAAGTTGGTTTAATATTAGAAACAAAAACTTTGGGTCGACTTAAAAATTTAAACTCTGATAGATATATCTGAAAATGGTTAAGTTAAATTTATAAATGAGCATTAAGTTTTTTGACTTTCACACATTGTAAACCTGAAAATTCGAAATATGTATTCAAAAATAATTTCATTGAGCAAATATCGAGTAGCGAGAAGTTCGGCGAACTAAAAGAAAAAGGTTTAATTGTATAGTTGAAATTCAGATATTTTATTATAAGTGCATAGATTCACAATGGTTATACTTGATTATGGAGGAACTGGGTCTCGTTCAATTGAACAAACTGTAATTTCGCGGTAGTTTTTGTACATTGCAGTAGTGTAATAGTATTGAGAAAAAGGTTCCATTAGGGAGTCGAGTCAGTGAAATTGGGATTTCTACTAATATTCTAAATATCTAGGCTGATAACTTTTGTCTATTTTAAGTAATAATTATAACTGACTCAATTGAATTTCACGATCGTTTTTATTTATGTATATATGCTGATTGATCTACGGATTATTTGGTTCACGGTTGGTATATTTACCGAATGTATACGGAATGGATACTACTCTTTTTAAATATTTATAAATATTTTTTGAAAATTAATTGATCATTCCTCTTCTTAATCTAACATTACTACCGATGTATGGCGATTAAAAAAAATTGATCATTACATACAACTATTTTATTCAAAGGAACAGTTTATTAAATGTGTCTTTTTAAAGTTGACAAAATAGTGTTTTTAATTATGATTATGTTTTTCGTAAAAGAAATTAAAAAAATAAAAAATTTCAAATACCACTACAAATAGCAAATCTAAAAAGACAATATAATCTACACTTACGTTACGCAGACGAAGTCGCCGGGATTAGCTAGTTTTAAGATAAAACTATGATAGCGCAAGATAAGGGATCTTTTGCAAGGACAATTATTAACAAAAAGATTAAATACCAACAATAATATTAAAATTTTGTTTTTTTTTTACACAGCGTAATGTCAGAATTACATGGATATTTTCTAAACTGCGCCTCTAAAAATCTACAAGTTGTAAATAATTTCAGGTTACTGATTTCTTCAAACGATGCATTTTTTATGGTTATTATAGAACTTAACTTTACTGTATATTGTATGACCCAAATTCCTTATTTATTTCTTAATCGAAACATTACCTGATGATTTCAGCCAAAAACTATTGAAACGCGTCGTGATCAAGAAATAAATAATGAAATTGAGCCAAACGACATACAAAGCTATTAATAAATTTATTACTTGTGACTCCAAAAAAATGAATAAAATATTTTTCAACCGAATCGTTGCTGAAATAATTATTTGTATATGGATTTGCATCCTTTCGTGTCCACTTTCCTGCTAAAAATTAAATAATGACATTTTTCCATTTTTCGCAAAATATTGTTGTTTTGGTCAAAAAAGACTTATTATATTTTTATATGTATATAAAGATGGATTGCATCAATTTGAATTTGTTATCTTATCGTGCAGTGATTATTTTATCCTTCATTTTTACCTATTCGTTTGACGAAGTACATATATATATATATATATATATATATATATATATATATATATATATATATATATATATATATATATATATACATATATTATGAAACATTGTCTTGAGGACAATTTTTTGGTGCAAACCATTCTAAATTTTATGTTCAAAAATCATAACTATGAATAAAGCTCAACTTTATGTGGAATCAAATGGATCGCAAAAGCGCGATGCATTTTTTGCGCTCAAAAAATATTTTCATCTGATCAATTGGCGTACTAATGGTGGCGATTGTATTTTGGATATTGGTTGTGGTTCGGGAGATTTGACGGCATATTTAGTTAACTGCAAAATTCCGTCATCCGCAAACTGGCTACTGGGGATTGATTTATCAGAAAATATGGTGCAGTTTGCCCGTAAAAATCATGTCCATCCCAAACTGGACTTTCAACAGTTGAACATTGTCGACTTGCCACGCGACAATATGATTGAACAGTTCGACCATATATTGTCATTTTATTGCATGCATTGGATTCAGAATCAAAGGTAATAAGGATTAACGAAAGTATTGGTATTAATTAGTACCTACAAATATATCATTTAAACGGAAGTGATTTTTCGTTTTTTGCTTCATGTTTTATTTACTACTGGATATATTTTCCTATCTAAAGACTAAATTTTTCAAATTTAATCTATCAGCACCAATTCTAGTATACTGTTAAATTTTATTTTTTTTTTCAATAGGGTTGCTTTTCAAAACGTTTACGATTTACTTCGACCAAGCGGTGACATTTTCATGATATTTTTAGCGAACAATCCGGTATTTGAGATGTACGAAAACATTGCGAAAATGCCCAAATGGAAACAATATATGTACGATACGTACGAATATATTTCGCCGTATCAGCACTGCCAAAATCCAGAAAAACAACTGCAAAATTTACTTAAAGATTTGACATTTATGGACGTTGTTTGCCGGACGCATCCTCGATGTTATTACTACGAGGACATAGAATCGTGGACAAGTAAATTTCAAAACAAACTGCTTTTTTCTATTTATGTTAAATGTGATTATTTTCTTTTTTAAAAGAATTCTTAATTTCGGTGAATCCATTCATTGATCGCATTCCGGATTCGTTGAAAAAAGAATTTTTAGAGGAGTACACCAACCAAATGGAAATGATGAATTTGATTGAAAAAACCGAAGATGGGAAGAAGTTTACGCTTCATTATGATATAATTTTTGTTTATGCAAGAAAAAATTAATATTTTATTCATAGGTTGTGGATAAAAACAAAGTTGGTAATTTTAATTGATTCTTTGTCACCTTTTTTGTTTTTAATCAATAAATTTTTTAATACTTTAATATTTATCATGTCTAAATAAATACAACCTGTTACGCTTGCTGTCTCATATCCTATCGTTTTGAGCATTTCATTTTTGTTGCAGTAAAAATAAACAAAGAATTGTATAGGGGGCATTCCATGAGAAATAGGAAAATTACATTGAATTAATAATTCCTCTTATTATTTTAAATTTAGCCCTTACTTACAATAAAAGTATGAATTTTACTAATATCAAAAGAATTTTTTCTAAAACGATAAAAAATCGATTTTTTGGTTTGGCTAACTTTCAAGTACAAGTTAGTACATATATCCATGGCAAATGTTCCTGTTAGCAACATTGGTTTTAAGCATCTAATTAATTTTAGCAAGTTTATCATTGTATTCAGAAGAACAATAACATTATAAACAAAAGGACTACGATTTGTTTAATCTGGTCATGGTAAAGGAGCAGTTGATGGTATTGGAGCCATAGCAAAACGAACTCTTTGGTCTGCTATTATGACAAGAAAAGCAGTAATTAAAAATAGTAAAGACTGCCATGACTATTTAGTGTTAAAAGGTATCAATGGGTTCCATTTTTTCTTTGTTGAACCAGATGATATTAAAAAAAATTATTCACATCTTAACAAACAGTGGCAAAACATTAAAAAAATTCTATGCATTAGAAAACAGCATTATTTTAAAGCTGATGACAATAAAATCAATAATTATTATTTGACGACATCATCAGACTCCAATAATGTAAGCACTGGACATTATTCTTAAAGGATAGTGATTGAATAAAAATTAATTTAATGTTTATTCGGAAATTATAGAAAAAATTTAAGTCTATACGATATTCTTGTCTTACCGAAAATATATAAATGTATAAAAATAAATAAAATTCTACCTTAAATCAAAAACCTCCACCAATACGTTGCCCAATGAACAATACAAAGATAGAAAAAATATAAAATTGTCATTAACGAAAAATGTTGTTTACACATTTCAAATGATGCCCTGGCTTACACTTCTAACTTTATATATAACAATATGGATAAAAATATACCAACAGCGTTAGCTTTCTTATATCTGGCAAAAGCTTTTGATACTGTCAATCATGAGATACTGGTGAAAAAACTTTGGAGAAAAGGTATCAGGGGTCTTCCGCATCAGCTAATTCAAAACTACCTAACCCACAGAATGCAATGCGTTAAAGTTGGCAATGTTATGAGTGATTATAAATATGTAATAGTTGGAGTTCCGCAAGGAACTATTCTAGGACCATTATTTTTTATCTTATATATTGACGATATATTTGATGTACTACCAAAAAACAACTTAGTTTCTTATGCTGATGACACGGCTGTGTTATGTTATGGTAAGAACTGGAGAGAAGTTAATGTTCATTTATCGAATTGGTTAAACAAATTGGATACTTGGCTACGAAATAATCAATTATCGTTATACACAGATAAATCTACCTTTATTATTTTGGAAGCTATGTAGATAGTATACCAGTTAAATTTCAACTGTTTATTAGAGATAAAGAACTAAAAAGAGTAACAACCTTGGTATATATTTTGACTGCCACATGAAATGGAATATTCATGCTATGGAACTTGCAAAAAAAATCAAATATTTTACATTAATATTTTATAAATTAAATAACTATCTCCAAGCACCTGTTCTAAAAACAATTTACCATGGTCTTTTTGAAGGCATGATTAACTATGGAATTATAGCGTGGGGTGGGGCCTACGACAACTCGATAAGACAACCAGCTTACATCCAAAATAAGTTTAATTAACAAAATATGTAACAACAATCGATTGACTGCGCCACTGAAAATACGAGACTACTTTATAGTTAGAGCTCTTAGTTTTTATTATAATGATTGTAAAAAACTTCATGGTGAAAGGCTGAGTAACACTAGATCTAAGCAGCTGGTATTGCCAAAAATTAAAAAAAAACTATTCAAGCCAAAAGTGCTTACTACTTTGCGATTAAGTATTTTAATATCCTACCTGAAAACATGAAATCACTGATCTGTTCCAAAAAGATATTGGGGAAAAAGCTGGGAAACTGGATTTCCAACTCTAGGACGTAATTTTAGAAAAATAGTTTTAAGTAATATTGTAATATATCTTTTTTAAGTTTGTATTATTGATTTGATAAATTTTATTAACTATACTATTTTTATGTCAATTTTGTAGTTCTTCTGGTTCTATGAACAGGTGTAACGCACCTCTATAGAATTTCCACCAGAAGTAAAAAGAATAAATAAATAATTAAATAAATTTTGTACTTATCCCACCAGTCACAATATTTTTTTTTAATTTCTTCTATGTAAGTAATTAGTCTAATACTTGATGAAAATGAAATAATGTGAGATAAATATAGTAGAAGGAAGAAAATCTCTACTGAAAATTTAGTATTCGAACTGAAATTTGTCTTTAAGTGCACCATAGTAAGAGAGAAGGATTTTTTGGTGCTCTACTAGTCACACTAATTCAAATCACAATTTAAATGACAATTACAATAAACTAAGAAAAACAAGTTTTTTTTTTTTACTAAGCATACAAAAATTTTCACTTTCCACGGTAAACAGAAAATCAGAAAAGAAAATATTGCTAACGTCGTCACGCAGATAAAGTTGCAGTTATTATCAGCTAGTTTTAAAAAATACGAATATTATTATTACATACAAATTGAAATAGTAAACTAATTTTAATGTTATCACTTAAATTGTAGCACTATTGCTACAGTACGTGAAGTAATTGTAGAATTTAATAATTCTGCGCAAATTAAATTTTTAGGATACGTGTTAAAAAGTATACATATTTTTACAACTTCATTTATATGATCCGTGAATAAAGTAAAATGACTACGCACTTTTTTGGAATAATAAATTAAATTATTTATTCCCATTTGAACAAAAAATATTAACTTTATTCACTTCGAATATACATGTTGATTGATTCTAAAAAAAATTGAAAACTTCATAAATTAACTAGCTGATTCCTGCGACTTCGTCTGCGTAACGTAGGTGTACATTATATTTTCTTTTTAAATTTGCTATTTGTAGTGGCATATGAAAATTATTATTTTTCTTATTTCTTTTACGAAAAACATAATCATACTTAAAGACACTATTTTAACGACTTTAAAAAGACACATTTAAATATACTGTCGCTTAATATAAAATAGTTGTATATAATGATCAATTAATTTTCAGAAAATGTTTATAAATATCTAAAAAGAGTATGGTCTATTCCGTAAACCTTCGGTAAGTATATCTACCGTGAAACAAATAATCCGTATATCAATCAGCATATATACATAAAAAAATATCGTCAAGTTCAATAAAGTCGGTCTTAATAATGACTTAAAACTGAAACAAGTTATCAAAACACTCGCGTCAAAATAACAGAAGTAAAGGGTTTAGATTAAGAATATTAGTAGAAATCTCATTTCATTGTCTCGACTCTCGAATGAAACTTTTTTCCAAAACTATTTCACTACTGCAATGTACAAAACTACGGCGAAATTAAAATTTGTTCAATTGCACGAAAATCAGTTCCTCAATAATCCAGTATAACCAATGTATATCTAAGCACTTATTATTATAATATCTGAATTTCAACTATATAATAAAACCATTTTCTTTCAGTTCGCCAAATTTCTCGCTATTCGATATTCGCTCACTAATGTATTTATTTGTGATTACGTATATCGGATTTTCAGGTTTACAATATGTGAAAGCCAAAAAACGTAATGCTCACTGATGAACTTAACCTTTTTCAGGTATATATATTAGAGTTTAAATTTTAAATCAGATCCTACGTTTTTGTTTCTAATAATAAACCAACATTGTTTTATTGTAAGCGATAAAACGTTTCGTCTATAACGAACATACTTTAATAATTAAATTTGAAATTTCAATTGTTTATTAGACGTTATGCCGTACAAACTTTGGCACCATTTTTCACTCTTTTAGGGGAGGAATTATCGGAAACAATTTCTTATTATAAAATATCTGTATCGTGTAA
Source organism: Sisyra terminalis (assembly GCA_958496175.1). NCBI lineage: Eukaryota > Metazoa > Arthropoda > Insecta > Neuroptera > Sisyridae > Sisyra > Sisyra terminalis. The sequence goes on from OY292274.1 coordinate 10,304,313, forward strand.
GAAAAACATTTCCCAAATTTCGTTGACTCAAATATGCGTTTATATTGGAAAATACAATGTAAAACGAATAATAATATTAACTTTATTTTGATTATCATGACTAAAAAGCAATTCGAATTCGCCATTTGGACGTTGTACATAAAAAATCGTTGGAAACAGGTAGAAAACGTGGAAGCAAATTAGAATATTTTATTTATTTTCAATAACAATAATTGATTTTCAAATTTTTCTAAATACCGAAGAAAAATAGGTTTGGAAGATTTTATATTTTGATTGATAATGAAATTTATGGCAAAAAATTGGGAATACCTAGGGAACCTAGGGAATACCTTCCCTTATTATTTTTAGGGAATGACAAGTTGCCCAACATGTGAGGGAAATTGTGTTGTATCTTAATATCAAATTCGTATCTTAATAACAAAATCATTAAATTCGGTTGTTCCGTTCTTTAGTTAAATCGGGACACACAGACAGACAGACAAAAATTTTAAAAATGTTAAATTTGGAATAAGGGCCTCTTGAAACAAATATTTACTCTAAAATTGGCTTCAAAATCGAAATATACACACAGACGTAAAAATTTTATATATTTGTATAGATTGTTTTAAAATTGCATTGTTTTCAAACTTGGAAGAGAAATTATGAAGATTTTAACACTTTGTCAAATGTTAAATTATTATTAAAAATTAACTACTGAATGAAACATATTTTCTTTGACATTGAATTTTTAATCATAGAGCATTTTGATTTTATATAGATTTCAAATAATTTTTAGTTGGGGCCAGTTGGAACAATCAAAACTAAATTTCGGCAACAAAAATTGGTCAATGATAAGTATAATACATCTTTATTCATTTTTCAGTGAAAAAATTCTAAAAATCTCAAGATTCACAGTTATTTCAAGTACAAAGGATTAAAAATTAAAATTTGATAATATTTTGAATTTATACAAACTTTTTATATCATTTGAAACATTTAAAATGCTAACATAACGATGTATGATATAACATAATAAAATTTAAATAATACAGTGGTAATTTCTTCATTTCCAATATGTACATATCGATTATATCGAAGTCACAAATGTGCTAAGTGTCTTAAGACTGCAACCAACGAAACCTAGATAATTCCCGTGATTGTTAATAAAGATATTGACGTGTTGGTAGTATAGACAACTTGGTACCCACTTTGACGACTTTGGATAAGACATTTAGTTTCAAAATCTATAACAGGGGTAAAGAAGAAAGGAAAATTTTTGTATCCAAAAGTCTGAATCATACGCTATTTTGCAAGAAAAATGTTTATTTTTACGTCCAATATTCGGCTGCGATACGATTTCCTGTTTGTTATCAAAGAAAATAATTCCATTTTCAATTTATTAAAAAAAAATAATTAGGCTGTTAAAAAGTAGTGGAGGTATTCATTGATAGTTTGATTAAATTTTTAAATCATAACTGCGAAAAATTTCATGTATTTATTAGTGAGTACAGATGCTTAAAAGACTGGAACATCGCTCTTTGTAAAAATTCACAATCAGCTTATAAGTTGAAATAAATGCAATTGATCATATAGATACTGAGAAGATGATTTTTATTACTTAATTTATAACACATACAAATATCAAATATCGACCTATAACTTAATCGCATTCCAACCAAAAATAATTTTCATAATTTTTCGAGCAAATATTATGCTTAAATTTTTTTTTAAATTTCATTGCTTAAGGATTTTTTTGTCCGTCGCAATAATTTCCAGTGCCAAACAATTTTTTTTTCAGTTATTATTTTCTTAGCACCGTGAAGTTTTAAATAAACTGAGATCAAAACGCGTAACTAACTTCTTTTATTTGAAATCAATTTTCCATTCAATTACAAAAACAGAGACGTATTGATAGCTTAACAAAAAAAAATAATAAGTTATATAATTTAAAATTTATAATAGTACTAGTATGACTAGTATTATATAGTTTTACTGTTTAATTAAATTTTGCTAAAAATGGTTTAATAACTGTGGCGCCATCTCTAAGCGAACTATCAAACTCTTACCGTATATTCCATTGCTGGATAGGTTGGAACGGTTGGAACTTGGAAAGTCTGCAATGGTAGCGCCGGTAGCGCTTCGGTTCGAACAAAAATTTAAAATAGAAATATAGAATAATAAACGTATTGATATTAAATTATGAAATAAGTTAAAATGGCTTCCAGTTTCAAAAACGTGTCATTTTCATACAAAATATGGAAAATAGAAATGATTGGGCTTTTCATCCGAATCAATAATTTCATTCTTATGATATTTAAAATTCATGAAAGTTCCAAAAATGTAATAAATAGAAATTTGAGGGATTAAGTGATTTGGAAAGTTTTCTCATTGTTTTTATGTAAAGTTGCAAAAATTATATACATTTATTTATTTTAATTCGCAAGGGTTCCAGAAATGTATTTAGAAGTATACGAAGAACTTATGATGCTTGTTATTGGTATAAGTTTTAGATTATTAGATTGATAAGAATATTTTCCAGGCCTATATACAGCTGTTTTTGGTAGGTGCATACTTACATATACGTGCATATTTCTCATGTACATTAGACTGATTCAAAAAAAATTATGATTTTTTTTTTAATTATATCGAAAATATTGTTGGAAATGACAAAAAAAATCTTGTGAAAGTTTAAGCTCTTAATATTAATATTAAGAGATGCCGCATCGCAAATTTCGATTTTCCATTTAAATAACATGGGAACAATATTCTCTTGCACTTTCGAATTTTATAGCTCACGTTGGTGACAATATTTCGGAATGACCAAGGTTAATTATTCTTGTAGAAAATTGAACGATCTACAAAAAAGGTCTTGTAAAAGTTTTTGATATATTTATTACTTCAAAAGTTATTCGAGGTCAATATAATATAATATAATATTTTTTCAATTTTTTGACGCAACCATCACTTTTATGAGAAAATTTTATAAGACATTTTTTGTAGAGCACTTTTTTTCTATAACTTATCTCTATAAAAGTTTTTGATATTTTTCACAGGTTCATAGTTATTTAATTAAAATAAAAAAAAATTGTTAAAAATATAATTATTCAGGGAATATTGTTAATTTAAAACAAAAAACTTTCGTATATTTTCAATTTAATGCAAATTACTTAGGACCTATGAAAAATATTTAAAAACTTTTATAGAGATAAGTTAAAGAAAAAAAAAGTTCTACAAAAAATGTCCTTTAAAATTTTTTCATGAAATTGATGGTTGCGTCAAAAAAATTGAAAAAATATTAAAATTTCTCTTTAGTTCAACTTTGACCTCGAATAACTTTTGAAGGAATAAATATATCAAAAACTTTTACAAGACCTTTTTTGTAGATCGTTCAATTTTCTACTAGAATAATTAACCTTGGTCATTCCGAAATATTGTCACCAACGAGAGCTATAAAATTCGAAAGTGCAAGAGAATATTGTTCCCATGTTATTTAAATGGAAAATCGAAATTTGCGATGCGGCATCTCTAAATATTAATATTAAGAGCTTAAACTTTCACAGTATTTTTTTTTTGTCATTCCCAACACTATTATAATAAGAAAAAAAATCATTATTTTTTTTGAACCAGTCTAATGTACATGTATCCTGGCCAAATAAATTTTAAAAATATAGATTATGTAAAGATAAAAAAAAATAGATTAAAACTGATTTTTTGATACATTATCGCGAAAAGAAGTAGCCAGCAAAAAAGAGACTTCCATAATTAATGCTTCGTCACATCATCGTCTTCCAAAACATGTATGAAAGTTGATGGAAAGTATTATAATTAAATTTTCGGTTGGGAATATTATTTAAAGATAAGTTTTTCAATCTTCTTTGGTTGGCGGCTCCTTTAATACATCGGAGTTTTTCTAAATTTTTGACAGTCTTGATAAATTGGAAAACTTCCTTTCTTAAAAGCGATTTTCTATTTAACAGCGAAAAATTAAAAAACTAAAATAGCAAGTATTTTCACCAGAACTTTTAAGTTTGTTGCCTCACCTATGTAAGAAAGTGTGAACTCTTATCACGTTTTTCCATTCGAACTAAGTAAGTTTGCAGTGCCATCTGTGGAACAAAGTTTTAATAATAATAGACATAATTGATATCATTTGCTTGAAAAAATCAATGCATAGAACATTCAAATTTTTTATATAGTTAGTGGCTTTTTACGATCTTAAAGACTTCCGGGGAGTTTTGTCCAGTGTTTAGAAGGACACCTGCAATACCATTTCAAATTTAAAAAAAGTACAATTTCCAAATATATTAAAATTGATATGAAGGATATTTTTTTTTCGCTGAAATTGAGTTGAACATTTTGGATTGGTTCATCCTTAGAGGTATTGCTTAGAAATCAAT